>CAUYLG010001217.1:0-42083 GCA_963573385.1 Cacajao melanocephalus | reverse complement strand
ATTCTCCTCCTCCTCCTCCCTTCCTTCTTCTTTTCCTTTCTTTGAGACGGAGTCTTGCTCTATCACCCAGGCTGGAGTGCAGTGGCATGATCTTGGCTCACTGCAACCTCTGCCTCCTGGGTTCAAGTGATTCTCCTGCCTCAGCCTCCAAATAGCAGGGATTACAGGCACCTGCCACCAGGCCCAGCTAATTTTTTTTTTTTTTGAGATGGAGTCTTGCTGTTTTGCCCAGGCTGATGTGCAGTGGTGCCATCTTAGCCCACTTCAACCTCCACATCCCAAGTTTGAGCCATCCTCCTGCCTCAGCCTCCCAAGTGTAGCTGAGATTATAGGCATGCACCACCACACCCAGCTAATTTTTCTTTCCTTCTTTTTTTTTTTTTTTTTTCCAAAGGACAATTCAGTGCTAACGCCCAGCTAAGTTTTGTAATTTTAGCAGAGACAGGGTTTTACTATGTTGGCCAGGCTGGTCTCGAACACCTGGCCTCAAATGGTCCGCCTGCCTTGGCTTCCCAAAGTGCTGGGATTACAAGTGTGAGTCATTACACTAGGCCCTCTTTGCATTTCTGTAGGTAAACTTGATCTTAGAGCCAGGGAGGGCGGAGCAGGGCAAAAGCCCCTGTTAGGAGCTTACTGGGTAACTAGTCTGGACATGACCTCTCTTGGAACCTCTGTTTCTTCACCTGGAAAATGGGAATAAAAACATCTACTTTGCAGGGTTGTGCTAAAGGTTAATTTGAAAAAGAGAATGAAGCAATTTACATAAGGTCTTATGTATAGGAAGTGTTCAATAAATAGGATTATTAGTCATTCAGAGGTGGTTTCATAAAAGGAAATATTACCACATATTTAACTGCAGGGTTTATAATAACACACCTGACTTTGGTGAGAGAGAAGGAGCAGGAGGAAGAGAAAGAGGCTGACTCTGAAACATATGCACATGTCTGAGTTGGACATTAAGTGACTTACTTTTTCTGGAAATTGATTTTAGTGCTAGAGTTACCCAGTGGAACTGCTGACCTGAATTCTGAGAAAATAACAATAATGACACTATCTCATGTGTCCTGAGCACTTACTCTGCTCCAGGAGCTGGTTAAAAATGCTGTGTATAAATATTAAATCATTAGATTCCATAGCTCTCTTGTGAGGTTTTTTAAATGAGGAAAATGGAGGCACAGACAGATTAAGGGACTGGACCAAAGCCATACAGCCAATTGAAGTGGAGGAGCTAGGACTTGAAGCCAGGTGATCTGACTCCAGAGACAAAGGCAAATACGGCCTCAAATGATATCATTATAAAGCGAAGAAAACAGATTTGAATTCCTACAAGGATGTCTGAATTTCATGGCAGGAACTCAGGCTTAGCCCCCATGTTCCTGGGCCTGTTTTGGGCCAAGGCAATGCTTTCACTGTGGAAGGGTAACTGGGCTCTGGGTCAGGGATTAGCACACTCTTCTTTCTCTTGCCTGAACATTGGGTGGATGCTTGGCTTTCTATTTCATCATTATAATCAGCATTCTGCGTAGGGATCAAGTTTTACATGCTAACCCTGGAGAACTACGGACAGTAAAATCAGAACAGTCTTTTCAGGTTTCACTGAGAGCTGAGGAAGCCTGGAATTCTGAGATCTAGGTCATCTTTACCTTAATATAGATTGAGAAAGGAATGTTTGGACTAAAGCATCACCTAGACCAGCCCTTGGTACAGAGGCCCAGAACAGCATGGATGATGAACAGAGCCAGGCAAGGAGCCTGTGAGCAGGAAGCAGGCTCTGAGTTCCCGACCCTCTCTCCTGGCAGGCGGTGCGTGGATCCGTGGGACTTCCAGTGGCTGTGCAGTGCATTGCTTTGCCATGGGAAGATGAGCTGTGTCTTCGGTTCATGAAGGAGGTGGACACCTTGGTCAAGAACCAGAGGGGGTCCAAGTGACAGGCTCCTGCAACGGAGTTACAGCTCAAGAAACATGGGGCTGGCTGTGGTGGCTCGTGCCTGTAATCCCAGCAGTTTGGGAGGCAGAGGCTGGCAGATTGCTTGAGGCCACGAGTTTGAGACCAACCTGGGCAACATAGCGAGACCTTGTTTCTAAAATATTTTCTTGGTGTTATTCCTGCAGACCTTCCTAGATCCTTACCCAAGTGTGCTCCTGATGCCCCTTCCTTCTCAGGAATACCATGTCCACCTATGTCTCCTCCTTCTGGAACCCCACCAGGTTCCTTTTCCTTGTGGTCCCTCTGTGTGGGTGCTCAATACTCCTCAGATGGGCCCAAGATGGGGAGCAGGGTGAGGAGCTCAATAAATGTTTTCTGACTGGTCATGGCCTCATGATCTCTGGTCTGGGTGGGGCTGTAACCTCCTGGTCTTCTGCCTCCAGCTGCTCTCCTCCAGTTCAATCCCCCTGATGCTACCCCAGACTGCAGTGGGGAAAGAGAGGCTGGAGATCTGGGTCCAGGTCCTGGCTCTGTCCCTGACTTGCTGTGTGATGCTGGGAAGTCCTTTCATCTCTCTGCACCTGAATCTTCTCATCTGCACATTGAAGGGGTTAGATTTAATAAGGTCTGTGGTACCTACCAGCTTGACCACTCTGTGAGCTGTGATTTCTGGGCACTGTCCTGATTAAGAACTTGCCATGATTCCCAGCGATGTCTGGAGAGGGCTCCAGAGAGCAAGGCCAAGACAGTGGAACTCAGTCAGAGTGGAGCTTGGGTTAGGACCCAGACCCCTGGCTCACAGTTCAGTGCTTTTGCCACAAAACGCCAATTCCTTGGTCTGACATCAGCATGTCTCCAGGATCCTTCATAGCCTCTTTTCCCGTGGCTCCACCACAGCACCGCCTCCTTCCGTTCCCTCAAACTGGAGCCTTCTCACTAGTACAAGCGCACGTTATGCTTCCGGCTCTGTGCTGCTGTTCAGACTTTCCCCTCCACCTGAACACCATTGCTGTCTTCTCTGTCCTTCAAGCCCTGTGTCAAATGCCACTTCCTCCAGGAAGCTTTTCTTGATCCCTCCAATACCTCCCCAGCATCATTTTCCCTTCATCTGAACTCTCTTGAGGTCTTCCTCCCATCAAATCTCTCCCTTCCCCCATCCCACACCTCTTTGTAGCCCTACTTCCTGCCAACTATGCAAATTAATGAACTCACTTTTCCCTGTGCTCGATAGCACAGACCTTCTGAAGACAATGCAAAGGAATGGAATCCATCCACCCTACATATTTTGAGTAACCCCTTTGAACACAAATGTGAAATTTCAGGCAGAAAAAAAGCCTGACTTAAAATCATCTAACTCATATGAAGATCCCAGGAATTGCACAGCAGAGGGGGCAGACTTGCCTCTGCCTCCTACAGAAAGAACCACTCAGGGTGTCCAGGTGCAGGCTGGACAGGGCTATTGCCGATGTCACCTGTCCCCGCACACCAACTCTACCACAGAGTCTGAGATCTCTGCAGGAGAAGGAGCCTCAGAGTTTCCCCTCAAACGGAGTTACTAGGGCTGGTGACCTGTCTTCCCTGCCCGGTAGGATGGAGGTCTGAGCAGCTTGGAGAAAGTGGGAGACCTCAGGTGTCTCCTGCATTCTGGGCACCAGAGGGCAGCATTGAGCTTCACAAGGCCCAGACAGCCTTTGCCCTCTGCTCTCAGACCACTGTCGCAGTGACTTCTCCAGTGAGATCTATTGGGCTGATGGGGAAACTAGCAAGTGGAGGGACAGAGATAGAGGGATGCAGGAATTAGCCAGGCACTTTGGCTTTAAGTTAAATATTTGCAGATTTTAAGATGCAGGAGGCAGAATTGTATTTTGGCTGGAATTAGCCTGGGGAAAAGGGATGGCAGATACCAGCTCAAGAGACTGAATAAATGGAAAGCCCTATCCTAGGTGCAGACTTCCCTTCCACCTGGGCGTTCTCTAGTATCCCCCGAGCTGATGTTTGCAGTCAACAACCTTCTTCCTCCCCATCTCCAGCGCCAGCTCCAGTGCTGATCCCTGACCTCTGACTCCTAACAACTACCTGCCAGCACCATCTTCATCTGAAATCACTCGGTGATCTGTGACTGTGGATGTCATTTGCTCTCCTGCTGTGGAGACCTCTCTGAGGTCCATGTGGTGGTACATATGGAACCTCCTGGACCCTATGTCTCCTCTTCCCCTTCCCACTCCTATTCCTTCCACCATGGAGGGCTTGGTCCGGGTACACACACGGGTCCAGGTTCTGGCTCTGTTTCCTCCGAGACATTGTGCAAATCTTCAGCTTCTCTAAGCATCTGTAACATGGGGCTGAAGATCACGTCTGCCCAGCTGCAGGATGAGACAGACGCTCAGAAGCCAAGGGAGCAGGTGGGAGGGACTCGGGCGTCCGCTCCCCAGCCTGGGAGTCGCTGTGGGGTGAGGGGCCTGCTCAGGTCTGGGTGTCTGTGCCCAGAATTCACGGGGAAGAACCAGCCCCTCCTGCGGGTGCCTGTGAGAGAGCAACAGGGTGGGTCACTCCAGCGCAGGAATTTACCTCAAAAACAGGAGCATTCCCAGGGTGAGGGGCTCTAGAAAAGTTGGGACTAAGGGCTCTGACTAGGATGTTCCGGGAAGGGGGTCTTGAATTCTGACCTCGGTTCTGCCTAAGACCTATTCCCTTTCTGAACCTCAGGTTCCCCTTTGGCTGACTGGGGAAGGGGTGCCCGCGTGCCTCCGCCCGCATTCAGTTCGAAGGCCCCGCTAGTCTGCCCCGCGCTGCCCAGGGACCGCCCGTCCTTTGTGTCCCACCCAGCGCACGCCCCTTCCGCGGCGCGGAGCCTCGGAAGCGCGGGGCAGGCAGCCCGGGTGGGAGCGGCCACGCCTCCCGCGGACACGGACGGACGGGCGGCCCCGCAGGCCCGCGCCTCGCTCCCGCCCCGCCTGCCGCGCCTCCCCGGGCGCCCGCATTAAAGCGCATATGCAAGCCATGAATTATCAACTGAAAGGAGTCAATTACCGGCTCTAAAAACGAGTGTCTGGGCCCGCAGTGCCCGGGGCCATCCGCCTATTTACGGAGCGATCTCCCCCGCCCGGGCGGGGAGGAAGCCTCAGGGCGGGGCGGGGGGGGCGGGGTGGAGAGAGAGGGAGAGGAAGAGAGCAACGGAAACCGAGACCGGGAGCCGGGAGAGAGCCGGAGAGGCAGGGACTGTCTGGGATGGAGACTGAGAGCCGGCGAGACGCGCAGAGGGCCAGACGAGGGCCAAGGCGGCTCTGTCCCTCTTGTCTCCCGCGCAGGTGGGGAGAAGTGGGGTCTCAGGACCTCCAAGGCCCTGTTCCCCTTCCCTTGGCGTTTGTATAAGGACGCAGGCCCTCTGCACTGCTAACTGTGGCACTGGGCAAGGAGGCCCCTAGACTGGGGTTTTGGGGATAGATCAGGTAGCGCTGGCCTGGGCGTAGTTTGCAGAGAGACTCGCCTTCCTGGCAGGAAACTGGGGAGGAGGCCGCGGCTTTGTCCGGGGTGGAGGTAAGAACGAAGGCTGGACAGCATGACCACGAGTAAAGGGAGGAGGTGTTGGGGATAGGGACAAAGTGATGTGGAGAATATGCAGGGATGATGCGCAGCCTCTCAGCATTGAGAGATAAGCCGGGCGACCAGCGCCCCGGCCCAGTGGGCCCAGGAAGTCCTGCTTCCTCCCCACTCACTCAAGCTGTTCCCTCGTGGAAATGCTTTTCCTGCCTTCCCCCTACACATTTTGTGATTCCAGGCCTCTCCAGCCTCTGTGCTGCCTTAACACAATACACTCCTTTTAAATATTATTATTATTAGTGACAGGGTCTCACTCTGTCACCCAAGCTGGAGTGCAGTAGTGCAATCTTCACTGCTGCCTCAACCTCCTGGGCTCAAGCGATCCTCCCGCCTCAGTCTCCCAAGTAGCTGGGACTACAGGCTGCGTTGTCCAGACTGGTCTGGAACTCCTGGCCTCAAGCGATCCTCCCACCTCAACCTCCCAGTGTTGGGACTACAGGCATGAGCCCCACCACACGTGGCGACACACCCCATTCGATTCCATGACCCAGACCTGACTTCACCATAGGGCCAGGCCTGGTCTGTGTTGCTCAGTATTGGGCCCTTGGAGGAAGGTTCTAAAATGTTTCCTCAAAGAATGAATGGAGGAGAAGGAGTAAGCTGAGCTAGAGGACACGTTCGCCTGGACAGAGACTGTGACAAAGACAGCAGGGCCGGTGAGCCCAGAGATGGGCCTCCCATACAGATCAGGTGGAAGGTGTTAGGCAACCACAGTACTGGGGTGAGGTCACAGAAGTGAGTCCAGCCCTTGCTGGGAGAGAGGGGGACAGGAAGTGGCAGGGGCAGGGAGAGAAGGGGTAGATGGAGAGCTGTCATCAGCACCAGCAAGTCACTGCCAGAGCCCTAGGGCTTTGACTTAAATGTTCCCCGGCCTCTGAAATCCTAGGTCTCTTCTGTCTCTTCTGGGGGAAGAGGTTCAGGGAACCCCCAGTAACTTTGAAGAAGGAATGGGGCCTGCACCGGGGTGGTGAGAAGATTCCAGGTTTGGGAATCAAACAGAATCTTTCTTTTCTAGCTGTGGGATCCCGGGCAAGCCTCTTAACTCTGAGCCTCAGGTTCCTCATCTATGAAATGCGGATGGCCAGGGGAGGTGCCTTACACCTGTAATCCCAGCCCTTTGGAAAACCAAGGCAGGAGGATCTCCTGAGCTCAGGAGCAACAGGGCTAGACTTTGTCTCTATAAAAAAATTAAAAACTAGCTGGGCGTGGTGGTTCATACCTGCAGTCCAAGCTACTCAGGAGGCTGAGGTGCCATTTTTTGAGGCTACAAAATGCCAAGTGTATGATAATGAATTATCTCTCTTCATAACAGCTTTCTAAGATGGCTAAATCATTTTGCAAACAAGGCGATTCTAAAACAAGCAGGGATTGGGAAATGGCAGATAAAGTTTTGAAGCCAGGTCTGACTCCAGAGCTTCTTTAACCTGTGCACCATGGAGCCTCCTAGACCTGGTCCATATACCCCCTGCCCTGTTCTCTGAGCCCTTCCAGCCTGGCCGAATCCAGACTCGGAGAAGTGGAGGCTGCATAGCCGTCAGGGCAGCTCAGGTCCAGCAGAGGTGGCCCCTAGGGGCTTGTTCCCGCCATGGCGTGGGCTGGGCGTCTGTCCAGCTTGATGAGTCTCCAGCCCCGCCATGCCATTAGCCGGCAGCCAGAGGGGGTGTCTGCAATCGCCAACACTGGGGTTCCCACTGCCGCTCGCCTATTAGTGGCTGGTGGCTTCATGGTGATTTATTGGGGCTTCTTCATTTCCCCTTGGTCCGCTATAAACATATTTATACCACCAGAGTGACCGATAAATTTCCCTTATGAATCCTGTTATCTCCCCTATTAACCATCCGTCACCTTTTATGTGGCCACAATGGGCCAGGCCAGGGCACCAGGGCTGGGTGGGAGGCCTGCAGCCCACAGCCCCGGAGCCCAGTGAACTCTTCACCTCCCCCACTGCTCCTCAGAAAGGGCAGCTGCTGCCTCCTTGGAGCTCCCTCTAGGATGAGGATGTGGTCCTGGGAACAGACCAGATCAGGTGGGGCCTTTGAAATGTGGCTTCCTCCAGGGTCTCAGTAGGGGAAGTCCCTCTCAGGGCTAACCTACATCTCTCCTACTGTAGCTCAGGCTTCATCTCTTCTGAGTGAGCAGGAGCCTCCTGAAGCTGCTACTGCTGCTGCTCTTCCTTCTCTCCTCACCCTCAGCTCTCATCCTCATCCTCTAAGTGCAGCAGAAAACTAAGACACAGTTAGGTGGCATTTGCTGAGCAAGCATCTCCTCTGTGCCAGTCACTCCGTGTTCATGACTTCATGTGATCTTCACACAATCCTAGACCCAGGTAAATATGGCCCTATTTGCCAGATGAGGATGAGGAAATAAGGCTCAGAGACATTAAATGAAGAGCCCAAGATCACCCAGCCAAAGGGCAGAGCTGTGATTTGGGGCTTTTCTGGCCCCAAAGCTGGTGCTTTCAACAACTGCACCACATAGCCTCTTCAACTGCTCTTGGCTGGGAGAAGTTAATCAAAGAACGTTTTCCAGAGTGCTATGCAGCAGGAGAGGGAGGTGAAGAGAGGGGAAGAGATGGGGGCCCCTGTTGGAAGGCTGGTCTGGAGAAGTGGGCAGGGGTGCGGAGAGGGGAGTAACCTCTTTTGCTTTCCAGTCAGGGAAACTCAGGCACCTGTTCAGTCAGGCCCCAAGTTGCTGGGGGTAGGGGGTAAGGTCTCTAAGAGCCAGAAGGCACCTGTCCTGCCAGAGCCTGGGCTAGAGGACTAGGGCTGGCTCAGATCTTCTCAGCTGCATGCCTAGCGCAGGGACCCCTCGTATCTAGGACTCAACCTTCTCCTGTACCTGGCCATGGAGGGTTCTACCTTTTGACTACCTGATATACTAGCTTCCTTGGAAGATGGCTGAGTGTCCTGTTTCCTCCAACATCACCCACAAAATTGGCCACAGCTACTGACAACTCCTCTGGAGTTAAGATGACCCCCATGGTCCAATGAAGAAGAATTCTGAGACTTGAGGAGACCGAAGTCTGCCCTTTGAGTCCTGGCATTGCTTCTCCGGCTCCAGGATGATGGGCATAGAAAGGTATCCTTATTCCCATTTTACAGATGAGGCAACTGAGGCCCAGAAAGGGAGGAGATCTGAGCAAAGAATGGAGTCCCGGGGCAAGGGATGTGGACTGGGAGGGGACTCAGCAGCATGAGAGCCAAGAGGAAGCAGAGAGGGGGACTGAGGGGTGGAGTGTCGTCTGCAGGTCTGGGTGGCCATGGGTGGAGGTGAGGGGCTCAGCTCTCTGGAGGTTGTCTAATTATTAATGTCCTCAGCAACAGAGTCTCAGGTGGTCTGAGGGTGGCTAGGGAAGAGAGGATTATGGACTTAGTGCCCCAAGGAAATAGATTCTCTTCTGACTACAAGAGGATATAGAGAGGTCATTCTGGCCATTCCCCTGCCTCCCAGAGAGAGGAGCTGTTGGAGGGGCAGGTGGCTACAAGATCTAGCTCGTCTACCTCCTAACTCCACATACCCCAGCACTAAGCTGGGAGGAAGTAGTTCTGGGTTCAGGCCCCACGTGGTCACTGACCTGCAGTGCACCCTGGAGCATGCCTGGCCTCCTCAGGGCCTCCTCCCTTAGAAAATTTCCAGCTCAGACTCCACTCTCCGTGCTACCATATGCCACGGGGACACCCTCCCCTCAGAGCAGAGCTCCTGAGTGGGGGCCAAGGCAGGGACAAGTCAGACACTCTGGGCGTCTCTCCACAGTGGTTCTCAGCCTTGCTCTGTGTCCTGGGCTCACCTGCTCCTCTCTCTCCCCTCCTTCCACTTGCCTTCTCTGTCCTACCATCTGTCTGTCTGTCTCCCTTTGTCTGTGGTCTGGCTGCCTCCTCCTGCTCCCCTATGTCCTCTCCTCGCCACAAGGTTGGTCTCCCTTGGAGGGAGGGGTAGGGCCGTGAGTGTGGTGAGAGCACATGTGAGCTCCCTCCCTCTCCCTTCCCGCCCCTCCAGCCCTCGCCTCCTCCCACACTTACACACACACACACACACACACACACACACACACACACACGCTCTCTCTCTCTCTCTCTCTCTCTCAGTCATTTTCAATGTCATAAATTTCCACGTCTCTCTCCTCCATTCGGCTATTACCTGCGCCTCCGTCACCGGGCCGCGCTCTCGCTCCCAGATGGGCTAGGCCATCTCCGCTCTGCAAATGACTCAGGGAGAGAGAGGCAGGGAAGGAGGGAGAGAAAGGAGCAGAGAGATGAAGAGAGATTGAGAGAGAAAGCAAGCTAGCAGAAAGAGACTGAAGCAGAGAGGGAGAGAGGCAGGCGGGGTAGGGCTCAGCGCCTCATCCTCCTCCAAACACAGAGGTCACTGCCAACAGGGAGCCTGCCTGCCCCGGGGCTCCAGGCAATCGGGCAGGATTGGGGGCTGGTGCTGAGCCTGGGGTGGAGTCAGGTTGCCCAGCTCTGCCTGCACCCAGTATGGGACTCAGTCCTCCTCTTCCACTCGCATTTCCTGCCCGCCGCCCTTGGGCCAGTGCTGTGCTGGTAGTGGCCCCGGCACCTGGTATTTCCTCCTTCTAGGAGGTCAGCCCTCTGCTGTACAGTGCAATAGCACTCCATGGGGACACTAACAGGTGTGTTCAGAGTTCCTGCAGCTGGGCGTGGGGCTGCCCTGGGAGCTGTGCCTCTTTCTCCAGAAATGGGCTCTGGGCACAAGGGGCTCTCGCTCAGACCAGGGCTTCTCACCATCAGTTGGAAGCTCCCTTCTTGTTGCCTATCTTCATAGGAATGCCTAGCTTTTGCAGGACTGCTTCTTTGGATGAGAGCAGGGCTTCTGGGAAGATCCAGGTTGTCTGGATAGAGAGCATTTCCAGGCAACCCCATGGGATAGGGAGTGGAGCTGAGGAAGTGTCACTCTCCCAGGCAGGAGTAAAGTGGCAGGACTGGGAGAGAGTGGACAGGGAAACCTCGGCCTCTGAGATGCGGCTGGGAAGCACCAGCTGGTGGTATTAGTGACAGCTGTGATGTGTGCACACTGCTGCTATTGCTGGGAGGGTATGAAGCCTGGGCCTGGTGAGGATACCAGAACTTCCAGAAAGGTTTACCAGCTTCTGCTACCAATAACTCCACGTGTTCCCCCACCCAACAGAGTGATCTCCCTGAGGCAGCAAGATAGGTTGAGCCCAGGAGTTCCAGGCTGCAGTGAACTATGATTGCACCCATGAATAGCCACTGCGCTCTGGCCTGGGCAACAGAGCAAGACCCCATCTCTAAATAAATAAATAAAAACAAAACAATGCAAATCTGATCATGACACCCTCTTGCTTAACCCCTGTAGTGGCTCTACCTTCCATAGTGAACGATACTGAAGCCCCTGCTGGCACCAGCCTCCTTCCTGTCTCTCTGCCGACCTCAGTCCCCTGACAAGACCGAAAATACGCCCAGTGCCTCTGCTCTTTCCATGGCCCTCTTTCCACAGAGCTGGCTCCTCATCCCTCAGCTCAAATGTCACTGCACAGAGGAGCCCACCCTGATCAAATGCCAGGTCACCCCATGAATCTCTAGCACGGTGTTCTGAACACCTGTTTTGTGACCCTTTTTGCACACTGTCATTGTGTTTCCTGATCTGTGTGCTTGCTCAGTGTCAGATTCCTCCATGGGTTGTACCTCAGGAGCTGTGTTTGTCCTGCTCACTAGAGATGGCACCTGCCACGTTATGAGCCTTTAAGGAGTGATTGTTGACTGAGTGAATGATGGTGATGTAGGTGCATCCTGTGACCTTGGTTTGGATGGGGACTGATGTTGGGATGGATGTTGAGGCTGGACTGATGGTCTCGGGGTTGCTGTCCATCTGGGAAAGTTGATAAAATTCCAGTGTGATAGAATCTATTCCAACAGGGAAAGGCATTTTGCCTGATGTTGGGAATTTAGTTTATGACCAGGGTCAGGCCTCGTAAAAGAGAGTTCTTCTTAACGAACGGCCACACACTGGAGTTCCTTCATCTGGGTAAACATAAGACACACACTCACACACAGACACTCATGTGTGCTCACCACAGGCAACTCCATGCACGGAGTGGCCTCAGGCAAGCCATACTCACACACATACAATCCTCAGAGATGCTGTATACACGCTAAGTGACAAACCCAGTTTTATGTACATTCCTGCATATGCCAGACACAACCTCACAGGGGTATTTGTGAGCAGATGCACACATACCTGTACACATACCTGCAAGTATGTACGTATGTGTGCAGACACAGTCATACAAGCCAACATAAACACTTAGAACGACATTAATGGAGCCAGGCATGGTGGCTCACACCTGTAATCCCAAAACTTTGGGAGGCTAAGGTGGGTGGATCACGAGGTCAGGAGCTTGAGACCATCCTGGTCAACATGGTGAAACCCTGTCTCTACAAAAAATTAGCCGGGCATGGTGGCATGTGCCTATAATCCCAGCTACTTGGGAGGCTGAAGCAGGAGAATTGCTTGAACCCCGGAGGCTGAGGTTGCAGTGAGCCAAGATCGTGCCATTGCACTCCAGCCTGGGAGAGGGCAACACTCCGTCTCAAAAAAAAAAAAAAAAAAAAAAATAACGACATCAATGGAGAAGACATCTGTTCACCTGCTTGCTTTTTGGGGTGTCCACACCATGGAGTAACAGCCTGGGGCTCCCCTCTGGCAGTGGGATGCATTACACTGAGGGGTCCACGTTCTCCAGTCTCACCTCTACAACCCCCCACTGCCACCCCTGGCCCCACTCCTCTCACCCTCTCCATCCCCCCCTACCCTCATGGTCTTGTGAGAGACTCAAGCTTCTGCAAACTCAATCTGTGGCCAGAGGCAGGGCTCGGCTGGAACTGAAGTCAGGGCTTGGTCAGTGGACAAGGCCAAGGTTCACTGGTGACTGGGGTCAGGCTCATCTGGGACCAAGGTCAAAGGTGAGTTGGGGCTGAGGTTTTCCTCCTTTCTGTGTCTCTGCTTACAGGTGTACCTGCCCCCATGTGTGTCACTCTGAGGAATCTTGGCAGGACCAAGACCCAGGGTCCTCATCATGGCTCTCTGCAGCTGGTGGAAGATGGGGGGGGCAGGTGGGGGTGCCAGTCCTGGGCAGATAGCTGTGAGGTACGTTTCCATCTCTGCGGGTCGGGCGGGCGAAGCCATTTCCAATCTGCTCTCTATCATTTTCAATATCATTAATCCCAGACACTCTATTTTCCATGCCTGCGCAGCCAGGCCCCCGAGTGTGCGCTGTGTAAAGTGACACATATTCATCACCGGCTCGTGGCGCCGGCGCCGACGCTGATACAATATTAGTGTTGCCCCCCCTTTTGGGGCCCGCTCCGCCTGGCTCCCCGATGGCACGAATCCATCACCTGGAGCCCGTGTCACTTTCCCCAGCAGCCACATTTGTTTGGGCACTTAGGAGGTAATTGTGGCACATTAGCCGGGCCAGGGAAGGGCGCTGGGCCCCCGGGATAAGGGGGAGGCCAAGGCATCTTCTTCTATAGCCCCAACCCATCCTGACCTGGTCCAGCCCCTGGGTTCTGGATTCTTGCTCAGCCTTGAGGGAGAGGATCTTGGGGAGGAACCCATGTGGAAGAGGTCATCTCAGGCCCCATCAGGAAGTCTCAGAGTGGTTCCCCAGCTCTCCTATAAGCCCCAACATTGGGAGTTGCTCCACATAGGCCCTGGCTTGGAGGTGATGGCTTCCAGACATTTTCTTGCCAACCAGTCCCCATCCCACCACTGAAACTCAGAATGTGGCAACACTAGCCCCACTGGCTCCATTCCAAGTGCCATACGATAGCGGGAGTGGGGAGTTGGAGGAAGCAGGAGGGAAGACACACCCCAGCCCTTGGGAGCCCAACTCTGAGGGAAAATCTGGTCCTGCTCTAGAAGCCTGGGCTGAGTGAGAAGGCCCCCTCCTCTGATGGGGACGACATGGCCCACCCCTCAGGAACCCTATCTGCATTCAGGTGGAGGGGACATCACCCAGCCTAATAGAGGTGGCCCAGGTCAGGGCCCTTTTGGGAGGGCTGCCTGGAGGTGGTGAGCTGGACACAGGGACGGCCGCTGGATGCATGGGGGCCCAGAGTGGCTGCAGAGTGGGGAGGAGCAGCAGCCAGGGTCACTGATCTGAGCAGAGGCCAGACCGTGCAGGGCCATGGGTTCTCCCTCCCTAGACCGCAGGCCTAACACCCATTAACCTCGTCAGCAGACAAATTGCCCATCTTGTCAAATTCCCATTTAAAATGCAAACTCGATTTGACAGAGTAAACGGAGCGGAGGTGGGAGTGGATAATCCAGTGGAGGCTCATTAGCGAGGCCCAATGAGAGGGCTCTGCTGGGATGGCCCAACGGACCTGCCATGATGAACCTCTCAGCCTCTTAGCATCCCACCATCCGCTCAATACCCTGACTCATGTGCCCTGCTGCCCAACCCCTCGCAGAGTCTGGGGACCCCAGCTGCCTACCACCACCTCTGGGAAGGTGCATCCAAGGGCTTTGGAAGCAGACAGAGCTGGGAGCCAGGCCCTGCTTCTCTGCCTGTCCACTCAGTGGCCTGGGGCAGTGACAACAGCAACCATTCCCCAGAGATCCCACTGGATCACAGTGTGTCTGTTCTCCTACAAGGCCCACGCTGTAGGGGTCCTGTGAGTTAGCATGATTAATTTACTTATGAATGAGAAACTTGGGGGTCAGAGAGGTTGCCCGGCTAGAAAGAGGCAGGTGGAGTAGGGGCTTGAACCCCAATCCATCAGACTCCGACAGTCACACTTGCGGCCATTGTACCACTCTGCCTTCCTGGATTATAAATGGTTGTCCTTCCTTCTCTGCCTCTCTGGTTTCAGTATTGTCACTAGCTATGCCGGTCTAGAAAAAGTAACTTCCCTTTGAACCTCGTTTATCTCATCTGTAAGAAATGGGTGAACAACACCTGCCCAGGTCAAGGGTTAGCGTAAGGAGAATTTTAGTAAGTATTCGGTTTAATGAATACTAATAACCACCCCGAAATATGCGCAGACAACTTAGCCTGAGGGGTGGGGGTAGGAAGGGGTGGGTCTGAAGGGGAGAGAAAGATGCCAGATTTTCCCAGCAAGCAGCTCAAGAACAGACCATAGGCCCTTCCTGGCTTTTGGGACCTGGACACCTCTAGATGGGCACCTTCCCCTGCCTTCTCAGTTCCATGCCTGGACCCCTCTAATAGGAAAGAAGCCCATGGCCACTCTCGGCCTGGAGTGGGGCTGATGGGTCTCCCAACTCTGGGAGGGGGTGTCTGGACAGGCAAAGGTCCCGCCTACTAGGCCATGCCTTCCTGTCCCGTACCGCAGCCAGGCTCTTGCCTGTTCTTAGCAGTTGGAATAACAGACGATTACGAGGCTCTGGAGGGCAGCTGCCGATAGGTAATGGGCTGTTGCCCCACCTTACCTTTCCCGGGGTGCCCCCTCCACTCTGCCCCCTCACAGGTGCATGTGGAGCCCCCACCCAGGCTCAGGTGGCACCTGTCCCTGCTGCCACACAGGGAGCTGTGCTGCTTGGCCACCTGCGAGCTGGTGCTGGGTGTTCTCTGTGGGTCCCACTGCCTGTTGCTGACATCACAGCAAGAGCCTCACCCCAGCCTCTGCCTGCCTCAGAGGACAGCTTGCCAGACAAGAGGCGGGGAGTGCCACCCACTCCTTTGCCCTTCCTCCTCTGCAGCCTACCCTAACCAGGCTTCACAGGCACCAAACCAGCTGCTCTGAATCCCACCACTTTCCCGCCATGACTCCTCAGCATCCCCAGTGGAGAGCCGAATCTCTCAGCTGCCATTCAAGGCCCTACACAATCTGGCCTCAGTTTGCCTTCTGGTTTCTCTCTAGGCGTAGTCTCCTGAGCTCCACTCTGTCTGCCTTTGCCAAGCTGTGGGTTACCCTTGTATCCTTGCCTAGCACCCCCTCAAGACTCAGCATCGACCTGAGGGGTAGGGAGCCTCTTCTTCATCAGCCCTGTCTGCCCCTATCCTCACCTGGCTCTAGCTGGGAGCTGGTAGGGATCCCTCTGAGACCCTGGTCCCTGGCTGGGGGTGGGGCAAGCCACAGGGGAGGAAAGGCTGAGGGTGGGCGGTGCTCTCAGGCTCCCTCCAGTTGTCTGGCAAGCCATCCTCTGAGGCTGGCCTAATTCCCTTCAGAGCCCAGCTCCCATCTTCAGGGTGGGGCTTAGGGAGCTGAGAGCCCAACGCTAATGCCTAAGAAAGTCGTGGGTGGATTAGAAAGCGAGGGGGATTAGGGCCAGAGCTGGTGGCTGATGCGGGAGTGGAGCCCCTCCTTCTGAGGAAGAGGAGGCTAATCCTGCTTAGCGACTGAGGAGCTGTCGTGCTGAGGGGGGCTTCTTCCCATCCACTTGGGCTGCCCAGACCCAATGGGAGCAGCATGAGCACCCCTCCACTCCCTCTGTCCTTCAAACTTTTTGTCTCGTGTCCCTCCAAACCATCCTGCTCCACCTTCTCCCCCACAGAACCCCAGGCCTCCACACAACCTTGAAACTCCTCGTCCTGCTGTGCCCACCAAAACTGCCCCGTCTAGCCATGTCCACCAACCTTTATTACCACCTACAAGCCATCGCTTGGGCCCATTCATCCCTCTGCCCAGAAAGTCTGTGGTAGATGCTGTGGTACTGTCCAAGACATTCCTGCAGTGCTGGGAGTGCTGGCCGCTGAGGGCTCACGGTTGAGTTCCTTCCTGGGGAAGTGTCCTCAGCTGCCTCACTCAAGGTTATGTCCCCTTTTTGGGGGCAGTCCACAGGTGACTGGTCAGTGTGGGAGTCTGGCCTCCCCACTTCAATCTGGGACAACTCTGAAAGGCCATCCCGGCAGCAGAATAGGATGTGAGAGTGGCCGAGGCCGCTGTTGCAACTGCAGCCCAGTTCACCCAGTTCAACCTCTCCCTCTGGCCAGTGTGGTGTCCCTACTGCCTCACCAGGACATTGTTCCCCAGAGCACTTCCAAAGATCCCACTGCACACTCCTTTCCGGATCTCTGCAAGAAATCTCACCTTTCACTTTCTTAAGTCCCAGGCTTGAGGTTGGAAGATTAGATTGCTCAGGGAAGGGCCTGGATTAGGAGCTCCTGACCTGGTTGTCAGGTGAGGACCAGCAGTCCCTTCCCTGGGAATTAATCCTCCTGGGGGCTCCTTTAGTTTCAGTGGTCTAGGTAGCAGCCCCATGGGGAGGGAGGTCCTGCTTTGGAAAGCCAGTCTGGGATCCTGGCCTGAAGAGGGAGGCAGATTCTGTCCGGGGAGCTGATTGAGGAATGAGAGAGAACCCTGACCTGAGAGCTTCATCTGAGAGTGGAAACAAATTGCGCCCCTCTTCCAACTCCCCGTGAGTCTGGCCTGAGAGGAGAGGCAGAAGTCTGACTTGGGAACCTGCTCTGAGCTGGGAGTAAGGACTCTATACTGAGAGCTGAGTCTGAGGGTGCAGGCTGGCCTCTAGACCAAGAGAAGAGGCTGGCGCCAACCCAAACTGCCTGCTCTACTGGGTGCCTGGCCCCACCATCAGCCGGGTCTCCGCTTGTCAGCCTTGGCTGGCAAGTGTGATGCCTGCATGTGAGGGGAATGGGTCTCTGTGTTAATAATGGGAGGGCGTTGGAGAATAACAGGAAGGACACCTACTAGCTGGGTCCTTAGCGCCACCAGGCTTGAAGCTCTGTGGGAATGGAGAACTTCCTGCATGCAAGGCCTCTGAAAAATCCTGGTCCCAGGGTAACTTGAGAGCAGAGGCAGGGAAGGGGATGGATTGACCTTTGAGAGTTAGTTTGGGATGTGGGGTCAGTGGAGGGGGACCACTCCTACTCTGTTCCCTACCTTTGATGGACAAATGCTAATGACATTACCAGTGATTGACTAGAAACGAATAAATAATTCAGTCTGGCCTGAAAATGGGAGAAAAGTACTTAAATGCTATTGACAAGCCAGTCCCTGATCTCATTACCTATGCAGACTCAGGCCTCCACATCGACCATGTCCCCCGATTCCTCTAAACCCCACTCTGGGCAGCCTCAGGCTTCCCTCCTACCAACCTGGCCCAAGTTGAGTGTGCAGAGAGTTACCTGAGACCAGGTGGAAGGCAGAGGCTAGTGGCTCAGAGCAGAGGGACGCTGCTGCCCAAAGGACAGCAGTGCTCCAAGTTCTTCCCCTTTTCCCAGATGCTGGCAGCAGTGTCTCTTCCCAGGCAGGGTGGTCCTGGGAAGTCCCTCTGCAGCTCCACTCCAGGTGCATGGGCATAGGGGCATGTGCATAGGGGCACAGGCGTGCACTCACAGAGCCAGCCCTGCAGCTGCGGAGTCCTCTTCCAGGACACAAGAAGAGGGGTGACCCCCAGGGCAGCTGTCAGTCACTGTGCTCTTGGGGAAGACAAACTCATTAAACGTTTCCCTGCCTTGTCCCAGGGGCCCTAGTCCCCGAGTCAGGCCTGAGGAGAAGGAGGAGGAGGAGGAGGAAGCAAATGTGCAGCTGATCCTTTAAAAGCACATCCTGTATTTCTGACCCTGGAGAAGAGACGAGGGGATTACTGAGGGCGAGGATTACCCCTGGAAGGCCCTCTTTGTGGGTTCCTAGGGAGCTGGCATTTCTAGCCCCTATCACACACACAGCTCCTCCAAGCAGCAACTCCACAAAACAAAACCTTCCGTTTTCTTTAAGAGTTGCCTCTCTTCGTTAGCTACCTGGGCCTGACACCCCTTCAGGCTGCCTCCTCTGGTGTCAACAATTGGAAGCCAACAACACCTGCTGGTCAGAGATGGGGGAGCCTCAGAGACCCTTTAGCCCAAGGGATGGGTCCCAAACAAGGACTCAGTGGAGGGGAATTTGGGAGGGCAGGCTGTGGCCTCGGGCATGGGGCACTGCATGATGCTCCAGTGGATATGAAGGGGTGCACTCCAGCCCAGCCCAGGAAGCCATTCTAAAAGGGACCCTATCTCTTTGCAAATCAAATAACCTGCTCTCTGGGTGTGGGTAGAGGCCCTGGAAGCCCCCAATGCCTATCATGGTAGCCAGACCCATCTCCTCACTCCCTTTGGAGACCAGACCCTTCACCTTGCAGTCTGTAGAGCTTGGGCTGGGGTTGCCAGTATCTGCCTCCCTCCTGGTCTCCTCCCTGCTGCCTGCCAGAACTCTGCCCCTAGCAGGGCTTGGCCTCAGAATATCCCTGGACCAGCCCCTCCCTTTCACTGCTCCTGCCCCACAGAAGGCAAAGGGCTCCTCAGCTCTCAGTGTGCAGCAACCTCCCCCACCCCGCCTCTGGAGTGGGCTGAAAACTCCGTTGTCCTGCTCATCATCCAGAAGGCCCTTCTTGCTCCATGTTTCCTCCCTCCGTTGTGTCCCGCGGGGAGTCATTTATCCAATCGACTGGCTCTCCTCAGTGCAAACATTCACAGGAGCATTAACAAGCCTAAAACCCAATTAGCCTTCAATTACTCAGGCCTTAGTCAGATTTTCTGTGGTGGGGACAGGGGTGAGGAATGTGTTTGGACACTGCCTGGGCTGTACTCCCGCCCTCTGGCCAACCCCCCCACCCATGCGCCAGCACTGCTGACGCAGCCAGCCTGCTCCCCTCTGTGCTCCCTCCTGCCCTATACCACCTTTTCTTACTCTTCTCTCCTGACCCCTTTCCTACACCTCTCTAAAAACAATCATTGTTCTTAAATGTACATACCCAATACCTAAGGTTTGCAAAAACTTGTAAAAAGATAATGCAAAAGAAAAGAAAATGAAAAGTTAAATCCCGTCTGCCTCCTGCACTGTAAATCCTGCTGTCAGTAATTGGGGGTTCTCCTTCCTTCCTTCCCCGTGTTTGATTCTATACATTTACACCCCTCCCAACATAGTTTTAAGTGTTTTTTAAACATCTTCAAATTTGGACCATACTAGTCATATATCTATTCATACCTATTTTTTTTTTTTTTTTTGAGACAGAGTCTCCCTCTGTCACCCAGGGTGGAGGTACAGTGGCAGGATCATGGCTCACTGCAGCCTCCGCCTCCAGGGTTCAAGCAATTCTCCTGCCTCAGCCTCCCGAGTAGCTGGAATTATAGGCATGCCCACCATGCCTGGCTAATTTTTGTATTTTTTGGTAGAGACAGGGTTTCACCATGTTGGCCAGGCTGGTCTCAAACTGCTAACCTCTAATGATCTGCCCGCCTTGGCCTCCCAAAGTGCTGGGATTACAGGTGTGAGCCACTGTGCCCGGCCCATACTTACTCTTTTCAGCAACCATTGACATCTTATTTAGTTTGTACTTCTCTTCTCCCTCATCTGCTTTCCCTCTGCACCTCTCCTGCATCTTTCTACACCTCCTCCTTTTTGGACACATAACATTCCATGGTTTGGACACATCCTAATGTATTTAATCAGTCCCTTCTTGATGGACGTTTAGTTGTTTCTAATGTTTGGCAATGACAAGCATCATTGTAGGGACCCTCTGTACTTACATTGCTGTGCAGAGGTCAGAGTTTCTGTGGGGCAGATTCCTAGAATTGGAATTATTTGGCTACAGGGGATGCATATTTAAAATTTTGATAATTATTGCCAAATAATTAATCAATAATTGCCCTGTACCTCCAGAACCTCCAACGTTGTACCAATTTGAACTCCCAAGAGTCTCCATTTCACCCTGCTTTTCATCAGTATTGGGTATTATCTTTTTAAAAATAATTGCCAGCCAGGTGCAATGGCCCACACCTGTCATCTCAGCACTTTGGGAGGCCGAGGTGGGTGGATTGCTTGAGCCCAGGAGTTCAAGACCAGCCTGGGCAACATGGTGAATCCCTCATCTGTAGAAAAAATATAAGAATTAGTCAGGCATGATAGCTCACACCTGTAGTACCAGCTACTTGGGAGGCTGAGGTGGGAGGGTGGGAAGATGGCTTGAGCCATGGTTGTGTCACTGCACTCCAGCCTGGGCAATGAAGCAAGATGCTGTCTCAAAAAAAAAAAAAAAAAATATTTTCATCTCATTTGATTTGTACTTCTTTTTCCGCTTCTCCTTTCCATCTTCACCTCTCCTTTACTTCCGTGCCTCATCCCTTCCTCAATTCCATCCCTCCTACCTTGCTCCTGTCTCTCCTTCAGCCCCCCTCTTTCCTCACCTCCTTTGTCCTTTCCACACCTTCTTCCCCACATCTTTTCATCCTTTCTTTCCCCCTCCTCTTCTCCCTCCTCCCCTGGGTACTGCAGTCCTGCGGGGAGGGCAGCCAGAGAAGCTATTAGCTCTGCCCCCCTAATACTTTGAGTCCCACTCGCCTCTTAACACCTCCCTGAGCCTGGGCCTCTAAGCCCCATCTCACTCTGGTCTCCCTCTAATCACTAAGGCTTATTTCTGATTTTCTGAAGTGACAAGGAGCTGGGTTTGGGGGGGAGGGAGGGCTGTCAGCCAGCATCTCCCAGGATTGAGGGAGGGAAAGATGCAGGGAGGGAGGCCTGGCTGGTGGGATGGAGTGGTGAAGACTCCAGCAAGGCCCTCCTCTCTCTGAGCAGGGAGGCCAAGTTCTCCAGCCCCTTCCGCTGTGGCTTATAATGCATATACTTCCAAACTTAGGGTGTTCTTTAAGGCTAGATAGATTCTATTTTCTCTGGTTTCCTCTGTAAAAAGGAAAGTGACTTTCTCCCCTTCACTCAAGGGAGCTTCTGTGGACAGAGCCTCTAATGCCCTTCTCCCTCCCTTGCCACCACCCTGCTAGACGAATCCTGCCCCCATCTCTCCCCGCCCCACTCTTTTCATCCTGCAAGTGGGAAAAGCCTCCGGGCTGCAAAGCCTGTGTCTTCTGCTTCCCACCTTATAGAAATCCAGGTCTCCCCTCCCCTGTCCCAAATCCATCCCACCAAAAGCTCAGTGAATTGGCATAAATTTAATTAAGGACAGCAGCAAAGCTCTTGTCATTTTAAAGATATTTAAGGTTTAAAATATGAGCTGAGAGTAGAGGTCTCAAGAGAGGTGGGACGATGGGGGCCAGAACTAATTCCGGGGAGGTACAGTTGGGCCTCTGTTCTAGCCCTGCTGGGTGACCCTGGGTGCTCCCCCTGGTGTCTCTGAGCCTTAGTTTCCTCATCAGCCCTCTAAAAGTTCTGCAAGGCCCAGCAGGAGTACCTTGCTCTCGCCTGGAAGTGTTCTCGCTGTGTTAATTTAATTACGTGGCCTAACTGGGCCCAGGCTGGGGAGGTAGTTAATGGCAGCTGCAGAGACAGTGAGTAATCAAGAATTAATTAAGCGTTTCTGGGGATTCCCAAGTCTGGGCTAGGGATTCCTGGGAGCCTGGCTATGGCTGGGCAGGGAGTGGGGCCCCTCTAGCTCCCCCCTACCCTGTTCCTGCCTCCTCAGGAGTTGGGGAAATAGCAGGCCCTAGGTGCAGGAAGGTTCTGAGTAAAGGGCTGTCCATCCATTAAGGCAACCTCTGATCAATGGGATATGGAACCACACAGTGGGGGCCGGGCACAGTGGCTCCTGCCTGTAATCCCAGCACTTTGGGAGGCTGAGGTGGGAGGATTGCTTGAGCTCAGTAATTGAAGACTAGTCTGAGCACATGATGAGACCTCGTTTCTACAAAAAATGAAAAGCAAAAAATTAGCTGGGCATGGTGGCAGCCACCTGTAGTCCCAGCTACTCAGGAGGCTGGGCAGGAAGGATTGCTTGAGCCTGGGTGGTTGAAGCTGCAGTGAGCCATGATCACACCATTACTGCACTCCAGCCTGGGTGACATAAAGAGACCCTGTATCCAAAAAAAAAAAAAAAAAGACCCTCACCAGGGCCGGCAGTGGGGTGGGCTGTGTGGGACAGAGAGGTGCCTGGGCCTGTGGGGCACTTCTGTTAAGGGTTCAGCTTGTGTCAGGCTGGGATCCGTCCAGGCTGGGCGAGTGAAAAAGGAAATGTGACATTTCAGCCTCTGGGCTTTGGAGTCAAGCAGCAGAGTTTCAGTCTCTGCTTTACTATTTTGCTAATGGTGTGCCCTTGGCTGAGGGCTCCCCGCAAAATGCTTTACCCTCTGCTCCAATGCTTGTCCTCCAGACATTCCAGAAGCGGGTTCTTTCATGGCCTGCAGGCTTCAGTCAAAACGCACCTCCTTAAGAAGCCTCCTTTGACTGCCCAGCCTCATTTACCTCCCCTTCCCCTGCAGTCACTACCGCATCACCTTGCCTTATTTTCTGTTCATTTATTTCTTGTTTCCTGTGCATCGCCTGCCTCCTTCATTAGTCAGGTTCCACGGAGGCAGAGACGGGGTCGCTCTGGCTCACAGGGGCATCTGCCGAGCCCCAAACAGCGCTGGGCACATAGAAGGCGCTGGAAGAGGCCTCCCTGAACCTGTTCCCTCACCTGGAAAATGGGTCTAATCTCATACCCTGCAGGAGGCCCTGAGGTGGTTGTGAGGGGGATTCACAGAGGGGACTCGGGGAGCTACGTGGTCACCGCCTCGACACTTGCGCATTTCATGCTCCGGCCTCCCAGGCCGCGCGACGCGGCCGCGGGGATGCAGCCCAGGGTCACGCCCGCCAGGGCCCCGCCCCGCCAGCCGCGGGCCCCACTCCTTCCCAGGCGCCCCCGCGCCGCCGGCGCTTTGAAGTCCCAATCCGGCAAATAGAGTCAATCAATTATGAAGGGAACAATCTGGCGGCCCCTCGGGGAGCGGCGGCCGAGCGATCCCGGGGGATTAGGCCGCAAATCGCGCTGAGCCTCCCTAAGTGACAGCGAGAGAATCGCGCGCGGCGGCGACGGCGGCGGCGGGAGCGGGAGGGAGCGCGGCCGCTAACCCGATTATGCAGATCCGCGGGGGGCGCGGATTAGGCCTCGGGGGCGGCTTCGCCCTAAGCGGCTAGCGGATTTGGGAAAAGTTTACTCGGGCGGAGGGGGCGGAGACTCCCCTGGGCGGGTGGCTGGGGCTTCTCCCAACCGGGTGAATGGAGGACCTGCCCGCAGGGGCAGCAGCGAAAGGGTGGGGCGGGCGCTCCTACCGAGCCACAGCCACAGCCACAGCCACAGCCACACTTGCCAGGCGCGCACACTCACACGCACACCCGGGCGACAATAGCCGAGTTTGCACCAGCCCACGGGCGCACGCGCGCTGCCCACGATCACCCTCCCAAGCCACAGGACACTCGCGAACGCCGGAGGCCGCGCCATCACACAGAGCCAGGCCCATGCCGGCTTACACGCTCACGCAGCACTGCCTCGGGGTCACGCGAGCATCCACGCACTCACAGACACACAATTTGCTGTTCAGACGCCTGCCTCCTTGTGGTTCCAGCAGAATCTCTCAGTGACACGAGGTGTCCCTGCCAGCCTATGTAGCGGTGGGACTGACTGGTGCAGAGCCCTGCACCTGAGCTCTCCCACGGACCTCCCCGCTGCTCCTCTCCTTGAAGGACCTTGAGGACAAGAGTGTGTTAGTGTCTGTGAGTGTGTGTGTGTTTGAGTGTGGCCCATCTCTGGAGTCTGGGCCCAGTCTTGGCTTCTGCAACTGGGGCCTTCTCAGGGTAGGTGGAAGGAACTGAGGCAGGACGCTGGGATGAGAAACAGGCGGAGTCCTCTTGGTGACTCTGGCTAGGGGATCCTCTCTGCAGGGCTGGGGGTCCAAGACATTCCTCACCAGGCCTCTCTGGGCCTGCTGCTTCCCTGAGGTGCTGTCAGGGAGGAGGTGGGGAGAGAGACAGTGATCCAGGAAAAGGATACAGAACTGAGCTCCAAGCCCACCCAATGCAGGATGCAGGAAAGGCTCAGACTTGTTTCATTTGTAAAATGCCCATTGTGTGTGATCAGTGTGTCTCCAAGGTCCACACGTGTTCATGCTCAGTGTATGTCCACAGTAATATGTATGTTTTTATACAGCATGTGTTTGTGGTCAGTGGAATGTGTATCTCTAGCCTCACAACTCTCACACAAACATCACATCACACACAATGGCTGTGGACACACACTGACCACAGACAGGCACTCATCATGGACACAGACAGTGGCGATGGACACACTGTTCTCTCTCTGTCTCTCCCTCTGTCTCTCTCTCTCTCTCATACACACAACACACACACACACACACACACACACACCCCTCCTGATAGAGGTGAATCCTTTGCATGGACAGCTGGTGGATACTGAATTGTTGCCACAGTGGCACAGGGGCCTGGGGGCAGTGGCTCACACCTATAATCCTAGCACTTTGGGAAGCCGATCAGGTAGATTGCTTGAGGCCAGGAATTTGAGATCAGCCTGGGCAACATAGTGTGATCCTGTCTATAAAAAAAATTTTTTTTAAAGAAAAAACCCAGAGTGGCAGAGGGTAATTGCTGTGGCATGGCGGGCACCCCACTCCATGCCCTAGGCAGTGATAGAGTGACCCTGTGGCTGACTGGATCAATGAGGAAAGGGAGGTCAGGGTCAATAAGTCTTTAGCAAGCAGGGCGCCAGCTTTGCCTCCAGCCCCCATGCTGCGTGCATGTGTACGCCTGTGTGTCCATCACACCCACCACTGTTGCCACACACACAGAGTGTGTGTGTGTGTGTGTGTGTGTGTGTGTGTGTGTGCGTGTTATCCCCAGAATCTGGGATCCACCTTGAGATGGCCTGGGCTGATCCCTGGGATCCCGGTCATGGTGGGATGGGGTGCTCTGTGGCAGGGTGAAGATGTGCTCTGGGTATTTTAGGTAGCTGGGGTCAGTGGGAGTGATGGGGGAATGGGACATGTTCCCCTCCCTGTGCAGCCATAGCTAAGCCCTGGCCCTGACTGGGCCTGGTTCTCTCATTGGCTTTTCTTGCTCTAGCCTTTCTGGTCTTGAGTCCCTGGGAGGTGAAGCCTGAAGAGTCAGACCCTTGAGAAGAAATCCCACTAAACCCTCTTCTCTGGGGCATCCCTGACCCACTGGACAGGGCCCGCCAGGGAGCCTCACCTCCCCCCTCATTAAGGTGTCTAGCCCCCATGGGGCAATCAGGCCTGATTTCACGCTTAGGAAGGCTTCCTCTGGCCACCAATGGGGCAGATCTGATTAGCGGCTGCAGAGTGCTTGGTCACAATTAATCAGCAGCCAGGCTGCAGGCAGAGGCCCGCCCAGGCAGAAGCCCCGTGCCAGAGGTGCACAAGTCAGGGAGGCTCCCAGGGTTATGGGGCTCCAGGGAGTGACGATGGGAAACAGCAGGCCCACACATACCCAGAGAGCCTCCAGGTGGGGTGGACAATGGCCTCCTTCCCCAGAGCCTTGCCCTGTCCGGATCCTGCTGCACCCTTTAGAGGATGCGTATACTTGGGCAAGGTACTTAGCCTCTCTCTGCTTCATACCTCATCTTTAAAAAAAGGAAGAAACAATACCTTCCTCATGGGATCTATAAAAGAAAATGTAAAGCACGTAGCAGAGTGGCTGGCACAGAGTAGGTGCTCAAGCTGTGGGAACTTCTATTATTGTTACTATTTAGTTCAGAACAGGCAGAATACAGAAAGAATCCAACAGCTAATGAGCTCTTGACACCCCCTCCCGAAAAGGAGGCCAGCTGGGGAGAAGGGAGAGCTTTGGGATCCACTGCAATTCCCCCCACCCCGCCCCATTCAGGCACATCACCTAGGAGAACACAGAGGGAATGGGGAGCCAGTCTGGGGCAGCATGCCCTGTGGAGAAGGGAGCCTGAGCTCCCTCCCCTCCCTCCAGCCCCCAAATGTGTGTGTGGGGGGTGGGTGGGAAGAGGAGAGGCTGAATCTGAAGCGGCTCAGTGGCTCAGTTGTTTCAGGCCAAAAGCCATTACCTTCCCGGAGAGAGAAGCCCACAGCCCATCTGAGGCTGGGGCAGGGGCAAGCTGGGGTACAGATCAGAGTGAGATTCCAGGCCTGCCCTGGGGCCTTCTTGCCTTCCCTGTTCCCCTTGTCTGTCCAGGTGAAGAGGCAAAGTCCCTGCTCTTCTCCAGTTTGGGCCTGCTTGGCACTGGCCCTGGGGGTGAGGTGTGAAGGGGTCCAGGAGGAGAGAGGGGTCCCTGCTCGAAGTGCTTCTGTAATTGATTGTGCCTACTGTGTGCTAGGGCCCAGGGATCCCCTGTTTGTACCCTTGACACAGCTGGAAATCAGCAGGGACCTTTTCAAGAAAGTCATCCAATTATCTAGCCTGGGGGCGTGACTGTACAGTGGGAATGGGAAGATTTCCATATGAGGGATACTGGAGTGTGGATTAGAGGGACAGGGGTGGGGGGTGGGGGGGGCTTGAGACTCTGCCTGCTGGCTTTGCATAGTAAACGTGCTGTCTTATGAAGACTGCCTGCCTATTTAGGGTAGCTCAGGACGGCTGGTGATTGAGGAGAGGGGTAGTGCTGCCTAAATCACCTGGACACCACCCCTGGGGTCAAGCTCAGGGAAAGCGCTGGCCTATCAAAGTCCAGGCCCAGAAGCCACTTGAGCTCAGGATGGCAGTCTGTTGAATCACCCCCAAGGTGGTTAAAGGGAGGCAGGGATGGGCTGAACCCCTGGGCTTGGGCTGTGTGCACGTTCTTACTCAGGAGCAGGACTGTATATTTTATTTTTTTTATTCTTATTTATTTATTTAATATTTTTAGAGACGGGGTCTTGCTATATTGCCTAGGCTGGAGTGCAATGGCTATTCACAGGTGTGATCTCACTACTGATCAGCACGGGAGTTTTGACCTACTCCGTTTCTGACCTGGGCCAGTTACCCCTCCTTAGGCAACCTGGTGGTTCCTCGCTCCCGGGAGGTCACCATATTGATGCTGAACTTAGGGCGATACCTGATCAGCATATCGCACTACATACAGTCCAGAACTCCTGGGCTTAAGCCATCCTCCCACCTCAGCCTCCTGAGTAGCTGGTACTACTGGCACCTGCCACTGCACTTGGTGGGACTGTAGGTTTGTGTGCAGCCCACATGCACAGCATTGGAAAGGGGTTTCTTTTGCGTCTTGAGAAAGCACTTCCCCCATCTCTGCTGGGTGCTTGGACGCTCGGAGTGTGATGGCTGTCACTGAGTCCTTTTCCACCTCATGCCCTCCTGGCTCCTATCCCCTTTGCCTCTCTGCTCTTGGCAGCTCTATGTCCCTGTTTCTACCTCTCAGTGTCTCATCAAGGGCCTGTGAATCTGTGTCCCTGTCTCTGTCCCTGTCTGACTGTATCTCTGTCTCTGAATCTTGGTGTCTCTCCGTCTGTATTCCTTGGCAAGCTTCTATGTGACTCGATGTGGTCTTTATGCTCAGATTCTTTTTCTTTTTCTTTTTCTTTTTTTTTTTTTTTTGGGGAAGAGTCTTGCTCTGTTGCCCAGGCTGGAGTGCAGTGGCATAATCTCGGCTCACTGCAACCGTTGCCTCCTGGGTTTAAGCGATTCTCGTGCCTCAGCCTCCCGAGTAGCTAGGATTACAGGCATGTGTCATCGTGTGTGACTGATTTTTTTTTTTTCCATTTTTAGTAGAGATAGGCTTACACCATGTTCACCAGGCTGGTTTTGAACTCCTGGCCTCAAGCAATCCACCCGCCTCAGCCTTCCAAAGTGCTGGAATTACAGGCATATGCCACCACGCCTGGCCTATGCTCAGGTTTTAAGGCTGCTGCAGGTCAGGAGCTGAATGGAGAGCAGAGGCTGGGAGACAAGGTGTCCTGGAAGCCTAGTGTCCCCTTTGAGGGGCCTTATTCTCCAGAATCTGTACTTGGACTCAGCCTAGGTCAGGCCACGAACACTCTGAAGGTTCCAAAGAGCCTCCTGCTTTATACTGTCTTTCAAGGGAAAAGCCTTGCCTCCATTCAGACAGGCAGCCAATTTCTCTGCAATTTCTCCCTTTCTCCATTTTTTTTTCCAAAATGAGAAGGAATAGATAAATGATTTTTGAAGTCAAACAAACTCAAGTTCAAATTCTAGACTTGCATTTGATTTCTCTCAACCATGACCACCTCCTCATCTATAAAATGGGTATAGGAACAGTCCTTATCTCTCTGAATTGTGGTGAAATAAAATGTGTAAAACACTTAGCACAGAGCCTGACTCAAGAACTGGAAGCCATATTTATTGCATTTCCCTGATTTTGTGTGTGCAGAGCCCAATACGTGTGTAGGCCCATAGGAATCTTATTGAACGAATGCAGAGTTCTCTGTGGTTCATTTCCTTATTTCCCTTCTGGCTCCCTTTCCTTCCATGTTTCTCTATCCCTATGTTTTGGAAAGAATGGGTCAGGAGAACCTCTTAAGCACCCGTATGTACTCAGCCTTGAACCTGGTTCTGCAAATGGTGACAGGCTCTATAAACAATAATGAGATCTATGTGTGGGGTTTGGCTCTGCAAATAGCGTCTTTTTAAAGTCTAGGGTTCTGACAATGGTAACATGTTCTGCAAATCATCACTGGATCTGTGACACTGACAGACTCAGAAATCAGTGATGGGATGTGCTCTGCAGATGGTAGTAGGCTCTGCAAATAATGATGAGCTTTGCATCTGATTTCAGGCTCTGCAAACAATAGCAGACTGCAAACTTTAAGGCTCTGCAAACAATGATGAACCTTATAAATAGGGAGAGACTCTGTGAAGGGTGATGGGCTTTGCAAATAGTGATGGCAAGCTGTGATAGGCTCTGAAAAAACTGAATAACCATTCTTAAAGGACAGGTGATCCCTCCTGTGGGTCCCTAAAGAATAAAGCTCTGTCTCAGTACCACGGACAGCAAGATCTTCCCTTCCCCTACGCCCCTGCCCCACTCCACTCACAATTCCACTCCCTTCCAGGCCTAACTAAAGCACCTCTGTCCACTTATTCACTGGTGTTAGGTATGTGTTATATGGTGGAGGATGTAACTGAGAAGTGGGACAAGGAGAACAAGCCGTGTTCCCACTCTCAAGGCTTTCAGTTGGTTGAGAAGACAGACTTCTAAGTAGACAAATGGGAGGATTGTGTCTGTGTTGACAAATCTGTTCTCAGCCTAGCTATTTGTGAGGTAGAAGGTGTCTTTCCACATCAGAGGCTCTCAGAATGCTAAAAGGGTGTTTAAACCACATTGGGCCTCCTGGGGGAACTGAGAAAGTCAGCTTTGCAAAGCAAGTCTTGCAGGCTCCAGCCGACCTTAAATTCTAGCTGGCACCTGAATAGCTCTGTAGCAATTTAAATTTCTCTGCCTGTCCTTTCCAGGTCTGGCCACATTAGCAGATCTATTTCACAGGGCACATGCATACCTCTTAGAGCACAGGGCCTAGGGAGGGCAAAATACGAATCTGTTTTAGATAGGCTGTGAGTAAGGCACTGAGGGTCTGATGGTTGAGAGTGGGATGGGGATGATAACATCATCGAGGTGGAGACTGTTGGATAGCCATGGGGTGGGGGGCGGGGGCGGGTGGTGCTAGCATGCTGATGGAGGTGGGGGAAGAGCTGGGATGTTGATAATGATGGAGGTGAAGGGAAGTGATGGATAGTCAAAATACTGTGGGCAAAGTAGGCCCTAATGGGAGATCAGTTGACTTCTGGTTCTGCCATTAGCTGTGTGACCCCAGGCAACTTATTTAACTTTTCTGTACCTCAGTTTCCTCTCCCATAAAATAGGGATACTAATAATGCCTACCTCATAGAGTTCTTGTGAGGATTAAATGAGTTAATAAAATATGTACAATACTCAGACTAGTGCCAGGCCCATAGTAAATACTATGTAAGTGATAGCTGCCATTATCTTTTTTTTTAGATGGAGTCTTGCTCTGTCGCCCAGGCTGGAGTGCAGTGGCGTGATCTCGGCTCACTGCAACCTCGCCTCCTGAGTTCAAGTGATTTTCCTGCCTCAGCTTCTTGAGTAGCTGGGACTACAAGTGCACACCACTATGCCCAGCTAATTTTTATATTTTTAGTAGAGACAGGGTTTCATGTTGGCCAGACATGTTGGCCAGGCTGGTCTCGAACTCCTGACCTCAGGTGATCCAGCCACCTCAGCCTCCCAAAGTGCTGGGATTACCGGCATGAGCCACAGAGCCTGACCTGCTATTACTGTTAAGGAGGGCAATGGAGGTGGTGATGATGAAGGTGGGGGTGGTGGCGATAAAGTTGATAATAGTGAGAATAGGGATAATAATAATGAGACTAAGACTTACGGAATACTAACGATGCGCCCTGCACTATCTGAGGGGGCTCATATTACCCTCACTTAAAGACTATGAAACTTAGACACAGAGGGTAAAATACGTGATCAAAGTTGACACAGCTAGTAAATGGAGGAGCTCCAGAGCCTGTGCTCATAACCATTGCTAAGTGGGGAAGTGATGGAGTTGGCAATAGCAGTAGTGAGTTCTGTGTCCTTGCGGAAGCAGGGCTGGGGGTGGAGACCACGGTTGAGGTGGCCCAGGCAGCAGTGGCTGTGGTGATGACAGGAGGACGGGAAGTGGTGATGGAGGAGGTGAAGGTGAGGGGCCTGCAGGGTAGTGGAGGCCGGCTACAAGAACACCCACTGCCCAGCTCCCAGCAGGAATTTGCAGCTGCTATGAGGCTCTCCTTAGAGGGCAGGGAGGACAGCAAGGATCTCACTTTCTGTTCAGCAGCTGGGGGTTGTAGGTCCCAGACAGGGAAGTCAAATGGAAACAGGCAGACTAGGGGGCAGTGTGTGGTAGAGGGGTGGGCAGGGTTTCCCATGGGCTCTCCACCTTTCCCCTGCGATTTGGCATTCTCTGACCCCAAAACTACCAAGTCTGCATGCTCCGTGCCAGGGCCTGATCTGCACTACTGGAGCAGACAGCAGCAGAGGTAAGCCGCCCACCCCATCTGAGAATCTCCCCGCCTCGCCGGCCCAGTGCCGGCTCTGGCCTGCCTCTCGCTCGCTGCTGCGCTGAGGGGAAGCCTTAATAGAGAATCCGCCTCTGTGCCGCCGCCCCCCTCCCGCCAGCCCGTCGCTATTATCAACACTATCAACGGCGGCAAATGACACTCTCGGAATCTTGACTCCAATCTGATGCCTGGTCCCCGGAGCCGCGGAGAGGCGCAGGCCGGCCAGGCTGGGGGGCTGGGGAGGGTACGTGCAGTAATAGGATGTGGCCGAGGACGGTCTATTAGCAGCGGTGCAACCGCTGATGAGCCCCCTCCCCAGCCCCTTGGCGTCCCCATCCCCGCTCAGCCAGGCACAGCATGAGGCCTGGGGGGCTGCTGGGGTGGGGAGCAGGAAGGAGGGCAGCTGCGGGGGTGGGGCTAGGCTAAGCCATCTTTAAGTTGAGACACCAGGCTCCCTTGGGGGGAGATGAGGATGGGAGGGGGAAACTGAAGAAATAGGCTACTCAGACACTTCCTTCTGACCATGTGTCGGGGGGAAGAGGAGTCGGGGAGCAAGTGGTCTCTCTGAAGGTGGGCGATTTCTCCCGTTGCTCCCTGGGAGCAGCCTGGGTCTCCAGGTCTAAGGAGCCCCAGGAGGATCCCATCCAGCCTGCCTTCCCCAGCCTCACCTGGAACTCTCTTGGGCATGGGAAGCTCAGCACCTCCCTGGGCTGCCTGTCTCACTGCTAAGTGCCTCCTCATTTGAAGTCCTGATTGGTCTTTCAGGACTTGCTTTAGACCAAGACCCCTCCAAGGCCCTCACCCCACAACCAAGACAACTTCCCAGGGTTTGGAGCCATGTCTGCTCACCTGGGCCCTCACCCCACCTCCTGGCCACAGGTCTTCTTGTTGATGTATAATGTGTGTGTGGAAAGGTTATAAGAGGTTGGGGGAAGGTGTCGGGACCCACTACAGGGCCCTGGAGAGGCAGGGGAGATAGTGGAAGGACCTCTGGGTGTGTGCGGGACACCTGGATTCCAACCCAGTTCATCTACTGGTGACCATGGGTGAGTACTCACATGGCTCACCCTAGCCTGACTCTCCATGACACCCTCTCAGCAAAGGCCTGCCAGCCATGGTGCCTCACGCCTGTAATCCTAGCACTTTGGGAGGCCAAGGTGGGTGGATCCCTTGAGGCCAGGAGTTTGAGACTAGCCTGGACAACATGGTGAAACCCCATCTCTACTAAAAATACAAAAATTAGCTGGGCATGGTGGTAGACGCCTGTAATCCTAGCTACTTGGGAGGCTGAGGCAGGAGAATCACTTGAACCTGGGAAGTGGAGGTTGTAGTGAGCTGAGATCACACCACTGCATTCCAGGCTGGGTGACAGAGCGAGACTTCATCTCAAAAACAACAACAACAACAAAAAACAAAAAAACAAAAATAAAGGCCCTGGCTGAGAAAAGGGGATGATGAAGTCAGGTTTTCTCCCTCAAGGGCTTGGGTGGCTCAATGCTTTGGGGGGTAAAAGTTATGAATCTAGGGCTAGACTAGGTCTCATTAATACACCCTCCACCCTTGCACACACAGCACCATGTGAATGGAAGAAAATGAGGCAGAGTAGAAAGTGGGCTTGTGGCCAGGCACAGGGGCTCACACTTAGAATCCCAACAATTTGGGATGCCAAGGTGGGCAGATTGCTTTAGCCTAGGAGTTCAAGACCAGCCTGGGCAACATGGTAAAACCCCATCTCTACTAAAAATACAAAAAAAAAAATTGGCCAGTAGCTGGGACTATAGGTGGTGCACACCTGTCATCCCAACTACTTGGGAGGCTGAGGTGGGAGAATTGCTTGAACCAGGAAAGGGTAAGTGGGTGGGGGTCGAGGCTGCCAGTGAGCTGTGATTGATTGCACCACTGCACTCCAGCCTGGGCAATAGAGTGAGACCCTGTCTTAAAAAAAAAAAAAAAAAAGAAGAAGAAGAGTGGCCAGGCGTAGTGGCTCACGCCTATAATCCCAGTGGTTTGTGAGGCTGAGATGGGTGGATCACGAGGTCAGGAGTTCAAGACCAGCCTGGCCAGCATGGTGAAACCCCGTCTCTACTAAAAATACAACAATTAGCCAGGTGTGGTGCTGGGCGTCTGTAATCCCAGACTCAGGAGGCTGAGGCAGAGAATTGCTTGAGCCCAGGAGGCGGAGGTTGCAGTGAGCCAAGATCATGCCACTGTACTCCAGCCTGGGCAATAGAGCAAGACTCCATCTCAAAAAAAAAAAAAGAAAAAAAAGAAAGAGGGCTCTTGAGCCTGACTGTGTGTGCTGGGGTGCACCATGGAGGGGCTGGAAGGCAGAGTTGTGTCCTGTCCTGAAGGGTGCCTGGCAGGCTAGGAGCCTGGGCACTTAGGCCAGCTGGACAGAGCTCCCTTCTGGGCTTCGCAACAAGACAGAAAGGCTGGGCCTGCCTGAGAGAGGACCCTTGTGACAGGCCAGAGAAGGAGGGAGAGGAGCCAAGCTTGGCTCACAAACCTCCGCTGACCCCTGCCAGGTCTGGGCCTCTGACCACGGCACTGAACTCAATCTGTTCTGCCTACTGCCCCCACCATGTCTCCTAGACCAGAGGCCACAGACGTCCAAGCTGTTTGCCTCTGCTGAGTGGCCACCCTCAGTGCCCCCATCAGGGGTCTGGCTATTAGTCACAAGGCTGGCAGTCCTCAGGACTGGACATGCAGAGCTCGATGTGGACCAGTGGATGGCAGGCAGCAGGGGGCACTGACTGCTATGCATGGAGTGCCTTGGAGGCCTCCATATGGCTTTCCTGCCCCCTTTTCCCTCCTCTAGCCCACCTGTGCCCTCACCTGTGCCCATATCTCCATTTCCCCATCACCTGTGTCTACTACACCCACCCTGTCCCTATGCCCTTCTCACCTGTGCCCCTCTGATCTGTCCCCTCTATCTTCCTCCATCAGATCCCTCTCCCCTGCCCCTCCTTGGGGCCACTTTGCCCCCAGACCGACTTCTGTTTCCTGTGTTAGTCTCTTCATACCTTAGGGGTGGAAAAGTCAAGATTCAGTCTTTGAAACTCCATCTTCCTAACCTTTCTGCCCCTACCTCAGCCTGGCCCTCTCTTTTTCGAGGCAGCTGCCAGTGGGGGAATTGGAACCTCAAAGCAGAATGGGTTTTTTGACCCAACCACGGGCATGTGGAGGTGAGAGGAGAAGACCTTGTGTGATTGTGGGAGTACAAAAAGATCCTGGGAGGGGCACCCTGGGGAGAGGGTGCAGTTCTGAGAGCTAGACAGCAGGGGGCGGCCGATCCTTGGTGACGTCCTGTTTGTTCCTATACTTCAACTCTCTGGATGGAATTACCCAAAGGGGTAAGTGATGAGTACACTGTGGGTGGAACCCTAGGACCCTCAGGAGAGGCAAGCTTTGTCCCAGTCTGAAGTTGGCCCTGGATTGTTAGCTTTTTAAAGAAACTCTTATCTGTTACCCCCAAAAACTTCTCTATTTGAAATCCTGCAAGGGATGAATGAGCTTGGGGTTTAGAGCCTTGGAGGAGAGGAAGGGGAAAAAGGCATTTTGGTTCTCCTGGGGAGCGCTACCTCTGCTGTCCTCAATCCTCAGGGAGGCTGGCACCTTGCCTCTTAAATGGTCCTATTCTGGGATAGAGAAGGAGTCAGAGTTTTCCTCCCAGCCCTGGAAGAGTGCCCCTCTCTCATCTACAGGCAGCATCCTCGCTCCACTGAACTTTCATGCCCACACCAGCTCTGGAAGGGAGCAAGCCCATGGCGTTCCCTACCGACCTCCTGTCCCATGCTAGTTGGCACAGAGGAGGGAGAAGAGGCTGGGAGGAGTGGGCCCTCGGTATGTGACAGTGTGACAGCAGGTGCATTCACAGTGTGTGCACAGGTATGTGTGTGTGAGAGAGAGACACGACGGTCTGGTCTATTCTCTCAGTTAATTCTGAAACGGGTGTTCCAGTGCTCCACCCACCCTACCTTTCAGGAAGGAGCTGAGCCTGGGTGTGAGGTCACAGCAACTGTGTGTGACACTGATGCCAACTAGGTGGAGCAGCCCTCTGGGGCCCGTGCCACCATCCTCTTTGTCCTCAGTGCCTGAAAACTCACCATTAAAGTTTGTATCCTCAGGAAGGAAGGCACTGCCTCAGATTTGAATAACGTAATTATTAGATTAAATTAATAATGTGATGGGCAGCATGAGAGCCCAATGTCCTGGAGAGGACCCAGGCACCTGGACACAGGGCGGCAAGGGAGACTTCCTGAAGAAGGCTAGACTTGATGAGGAGGGATCTTTCAGATATCCCTGTGACTGCAGGTGGGAGGGATGGCCTGGTGCAGTCATTTCAGGGCCCATAAACACCTTTCTGGGCCTCCCATGGTGCTGGGAACTGGAACTGAGATCCTGAGCGTAACACGCCGCCCCTCCCAAACAGGCCATGGGAGGTTGGTAAATATCGTAATCAGATTAGTGGAGTGGAGACAGCAGAAGCTATGGTGGGAAAATGCTCTGGGCTGGCCTGGCCCCCACCCCTCTCCTGGGAATCCACCCTCTTGCCCTGCCCACCTCCTCCCCTGTGGGCCCCAAGGCCATCCTGGTTCCTCAGTGGCCCCTGCCAGCCTGGTGACCTGCCTGGCACCTGGCCCTCTCTGAACCTGATGGAGGTTTTTGCCTCCTGGCTCTCCTCAGCTTAGGAAAGCAATGGGGCAGCAGAAAGCCCAGACCTGTTAACATCCTCTTCCCCAAGAAACTAGCCCTTTGGCCTGCTTTTCTCAAACCATGGAGCCCAGCAGAGACCCCTGCCCCTTCCTCTGGCCATGATGCTGCTCACCTGTGAGACCGAATGAAGCATCAGTTCAAGGTGGTCATGGGCGGAGACAGTGTCTGGTGCATGATGCAGGTTTAATCAGGGTTGAGTCAGAATCACTTCCCTCCTCCGTCTTCTCATGGCCAAGCCGAGTACAGGTCTGGGCCCCTTGGGTACTGGGAAGCCTGGTCAGGTGGAATGGCATAGGGCAGAGTGAGCCAGAGGGAGCCCACAGAAGGGCAGGGGTGTCTGCCCAGCCCAGGAGGGGAAAGGCTGGGAGAATAGGGCTGACATTCTGTGGAGCCTGGCATGGGGAACTAGGGGAGAAAATCTGAAGGGCTGAGAGATGGAGAGTTAAGGATTGTGGGGTGAGAATCAGGAGAGGTGGAGATTGGGTGGCTGAGGGGCTGGGAGTCTGGGGTACTAAGGAGTGGGATGACATTGGGAGGGGCTGAGGAATTTGGCTATTGGGGAGCTTAGGGGCTGAGAGTTAAGAACTGGGGTGCTGGGGGAACTAATGTGGCAGGGTCTGAAGAGATGAGGGTAAGGTGTTTGGAAGCTGAGGAACTAGCGGGCCAGTGGAGCTGACAAGGGAGAAAGGAAGTGGGGAGACATGCTCACGGACAGAGGCAGGTGTCCATGGGTGGAGGGGAGGATGTGCCCAGCAGTCCCAGGCCAGGCTTCCTCAGCTCCTGTGGCCATGCTGGGGCCATGGGGGCAGGCAGTGGGCCTCTCCTTGTTGGGCTGTCAGAGCGGGTTAGGCTCGGGGAATTGGTTCTCTGGATCATCTCCCGGGGCCAGCCCCTCCCAGCAGCTTTGTTTGGCAAAAGCGCAGGGATTAGCAGGGCTGCCCCCACACCACCTCCCGGCTGCTAGCTCCTGGAGCTTTCATCCCTGAAGGTCGCTAAAGCCGAAGTGCTTTGAGATTAGGCCCCACAAAGGGGCCCCTTGTGCTCCAGCCAAGCCTTAGGGGCAGGGAGGGGAGGGGGGTCCCAAGAGCTCAGTGCCGGCCGAGCCCCTGAGATAAATCCTTCTCTCTGTCCCTGTTGCATCCTGAAGGGTCCCCCAGTCCAAAGGCCAAAGACTCCTCTGACCCCCCTAGCCCCAGCTCAGAGACTGTGTCCCCAGTGGAAGCTGGTAAGGGAGCATCCCAGGCCCAGCCAGCCCGGCCCAGCATATCAGCATCCACCTGTGGTCATTTCAGGGTGGAAGTGGATGAGCGAGTAGAGCAAGGAGGGCTGCGGGGCTCAGGTAGCAGTCAGAGTGGATCTAGATCACAGAGAAGGAGCATCAGTCTGCACCGCTCACTGAGCAGATGGGTGATCAACCAGGACTCCAGAGAAGAAGGGGCTTGTCCCGGGTCACACCAAGTTGCTGGCTGAGCTGAGGCGGGAATGCAGTGAGCTCCCCCTTTTCACCAGGCATTTGAACCCAGGCTAGAGATCAGCAGGTGTTCTTGAGGCAGAAGAGGCAGTTTTGTGCTTTCTGCTTAGAAGAGAATGGTGTTTCACATGTTTGCATTTTATGGGCCAGCAAAATATGTTTTAAATATGAGTTCCAGAATAAAATTGCCAGCTATTAATTTTGCCTTATAAGGGCACAGAGGGAAAAACTACTAACTGCTGTCAGCACCACTTTATAAAAAAGAGGATATTTTAGCATCAAAAAAGTAGAAAAGACATAATCCCAGAATAGAGAGGATAGACCTTCAAATTGAATAGCTGTAGCTTTATGAAAAATTTCCTATGAAAACCTTATTTTTCTTATTTATTGGTATTTGGATGAAAATGTCTTGGAGATCCTGGACCAAGCAACCTTGGAGGGGGTCCCTGCCCCAAGGGGCTAAGGCTCCTGGGCCTTATGCACACAGGTCTCCTAGGTTAGAGCGCTGCCTACTCCTGTATGCCAGGGGTGGAGGGCGTAGTTGTTTCAGGTCTTGTGCTGGGAAGACTGAGAAAGGGGCTCCTGAGACGGGGCTGCCGCTCCGGGGGCTCTGCTGAGAGGACAGCCTTGGCCTTGGCCCTCTCATTGCCAAGGAGATTTAGGGAGAGGAGGGGGAGGGAGCAACCCTGACTGTGGGTCGATAGCGGAAAATTTCTCCCTGTCCTCTTGCTCGTAAAATGTTTGTGGCCAACATATTGCACAACATTCCCAGAGAGGCCACAAAAGGCAGTGCTGGGCTGGCAGGGTCAAATGAAGCTCACAGAGCCCAGTCCCTCTGCTTAGCCCCCTGGCTGAGTCAGGCTGTGGGGCTGGTCATAGGGAGGGGCCCAGAGTAACTGGGGAGGTGGTGGTGGGTATATGGGATTAGCCCGAGGAACATCAAAGGTGCTCAAGAAATCCCTTGTGAGAAAGTGTTCACAGGGAGGGTGTTGCCAACGACAGTGAAGAAATGATAGTATTAGCTGACACTTATGTGGCATTTCTGCACCGTGCTAAGTGGTAACTTGTTGAGCACAAGCCTTCAAAAAACCCTAGTGGGTGAGCCTGATTATTTCCCCCATTTTCCAGATAAGAACACTGAGGCACAGAGGTCGACTTGCCCAAGGTCACAGCTAGTAAGTAGCAGAGCCTCGTGTGGGAGCATCCCTCCCTCATCCCCCTGAGTTTGAACCCAGGCAGTCTGGCTCCAGAGTCCATGCATTCAATTACCATGCGTGCTATACTGCTGTACTGTGATTCTAAGCAAGGGAGTTCCCACATCCCTTGGCCATATCCTTCCAGCTTCAAGATAGCTCCATGGTTTTCCTGGGATTTGGAGGAATCAAGAGTTGCTCGTCATCTTGCAGATACCGGGTAAAATGGAAATGTCTCCTTGCCTAGTTGTGACTGTTTAAAATAGTTTGTCCACAGATTCTTTAATATTTCTTCCTTTAAGAGGTGGAGCTTAATTCTCCTATTCTTGAATATGGGACAGGCTTGGTGACTTGTTTATAATGAATAGAACATGACAAAGTGACAAGATGTCACTTTTGAGATTAGCTTATAAAAGACTACAGCTTCTGTCCCCCCACCCCACTCTCTTTCTCACTCTCTCTCTCTCTGTCTCTGTCTCTTTCTCTCTCTGATCCATCCCAGCCACCATATAAAGAAGTCCGGGCTATCCTCCTAGAGGCCACATGGAAGAGAACCGAGGCACCCCAGCTGACAGCCAGCACCAACTGCCAGCCATGTGAGTGGGCTTTCCTAGAATAGGACTCTCCAGCTCCAGTCAGTCAAGACTTAAGATGAGATAGCCCTGGACAGTGCAGCCGACTGCAGCCTCATGAGAATCCCAGAGCCAGACCACCCAGCTAAGCTGTTCCTGGATTCCTGGCCCTCAGAAACTATGATACACTAAATATCTGTTGCAAGCCACTAAGTTTGGGGGTAATTTGTTATGCAGCAATGGATAACTGATACACTTCACCCGTCTCACTATTGGGAATCTCATCATTAGAGCTTCACTCTATGGGTGGGTTAAGTCACAATCTCCCCCATGACTCTCTCAACCTGAGGTAAATAACAACTGGGGTAATGCAGATTTGCTGAGTCAGATAATGGCTAGAGGACACCCCCAATCCAGTTACGGGATGCTATGCTGAGAATGGCATGTGGCCACTTAATCATTCTTAGTTCTTTTTTTTTTTTTTTTTTTTAGACAGAGTCTCGCTCAGTAACCCAGGCTGGAGTAGTGCAGTGGCATGATCTTGGCTCACTACAACCTCTGCCTCCTGGGTTCAAGCAATTCTCCTGCCTCAGCCTCCCAAGTAGCTAGGACTACAGGCACTCACCAGCATGCCCAGCTAATTTTTGTATTTTTAGTAGAGACGGGGTTTCACCATGCTGGCCAGGCTGGTCTCAAACTCCTGACTTTGTGATCCTTGGCCTCCCAAAGTGCTGGGATTACAGGCGTGAGCCACTGCGCCCAGCAATCATTCTTAATTCTTAATCTTAATCATTCTCAATTCACCCAGGGCTGGGCCAGGTGGCACAAGCAGGTGTGCAAACAGCTTCGACAGAGTCATATAATTTCACAGCTTTTCTGTATGTCTGGTTCCTTCCTAGGAAAATCATCCCTTGCTTTAGTTGACAGTGAGAGGAGCAGGGCTGTCTTGGGGATGAGGAATTGAGGAGAGCCGGACTCTGGCCACAGTAGGACCTACGCTCCACAGATCCCATCTTTTGGGCTCTCTCCATTCTCTGCTTGTAGTGGCCACAGACACATCTGTGGGACCCCTCAGCATCTTCCAACCTCCTTTCAGGTCCCCACCCCTGGCTGACCACTGACCCAGTGTCAGAAGTTAGCACAATGTGACTGTGCATATCTTGGTGTCATGGTGTGTATGTGTGAGTGTGTATGGACAAGGAGTGGGAGGTATCTGTGTATAGTGTGTGCCAGGGGTCTTCATGTAGCATGCATTTGTCTGCAGGTACATTTGATTTGTGGGTTTCTGGGTGGGAAGGAGTATGTGTGCAGCTATATTTCTATGTGTACCTGGAAGAGTGTATACATATATGAGAATATGTGTATCTGCATGATGGCTTTATCAGGGTGGGAACCCTGTGCACTTTGTGTTTGCGTCTGTGTTTGCTGCATTTGAGATGTGTATCTGTGTGTCTGGGTTTCCATGGCCAGGCACCAGCCTGAGGTGTGCCTGAGCTGTAGTCCTCAAAGAGTTAAGGGAAGCAGGCGCCACCATAACTCTTAATCATAGCTTTGCAAGCTTAGCCAGTGCCCCTGTTGAAAAATGTTTCAAAAAGCAAAATAAATGATCTTTTAGTTACAGAAGTATTGATTTTGCCCACATCTAGTAATAAAGAGCAAGTCACCTGTAGCTAAAACTCTTGTAAAATATATTTTATACTCTAATAGTCTGCAGATAGAGTCACCCGCTGAGCACAGATGACAAATCTCCCCAGTGCGGCCTGCGCCCCCCATATTTCACGTCAGGGACACGGTGGTGGCGCAGGCAGCAACAGAGCTGGGCCTCCCCTCCGGTGAAGACGTGGCCTGGTTGGCTGGAAAAGAAAAAAAGCCAGATTCCTGGCACATGTCCATTCCCTTGCCTCTACCCTGAGCCCTCAGCACCATCCTGGGTCGTGGTAGAGGTTTAAGACCAACCACCCTGAAGATAGAGCTGGCCTTCTCTGTCCAGACCCCTCAGGATCTCCCCCTAGGCTCTCAGAGGGCCATGCCTCTCCCAGCACTCTGTGGAGGCTGCCCATTTGGGAATGCTGAGGCTAGATTTGAGAGAAGAGTGAACAAGGAGGTGGGGGCTGTTTCCTAGTTCGAAGGCCAGTTACCCCAGGTGTACACAGACATGTTCACACATGTGCCACACTCAGGCCTCTCCCAAGCCTCCTTGTACACACAAGGGACACACTTAGTCCTCAATGCACACATACACAAGGCAATCCCTTGGCACATACGTTGGGGGACAAACTTGACACCCCCGCCACGTGTGAATGACACTCGGCTTTATGCAGACACACACTTGGTGTTTCCCAAGCTAAGGGGTGCACACCCAGTCCCTTCACACAGACCTGCATAGTACATCTAAAGCACCAGGCCACATCTTCTCTACCCGAAGTCCTTCAAAAAATCGACTTCTGTCTGAAACCATCAAATAGTCACTCCGTTTTTGGGGATGAGAATGTGTACCATACACATATGAGATATACAGATCCAGGCCGGGAACAGTGGCTCATGCCTGTAATCCCAGCACTTTGGGAGGCTGAGGTAGTTGGATCACTTGAGATCAGGAGTTCGAGACCAGCTTGGCCAACATGGTGAAACCCCGTCTCTACTAAAAATACAAAAATAAATTAGCTGGATGTGGTGGTGGACACCTGTAATCCCAGCTACTCGGGAGGCTGGGGTGGAAGAAAGTTTGAGCCCGGGAGGTGGAGGTTGCAGTGAGCTGGGATCCTGCCATTGCACTCCAGCCTGGGTAACTGAGACTCTCTAAAAAAAAGAAAGGAAAACAGTCTAACTCATTCAGTGTTAGGCAATAAAAAACAAAAATATTGGCACTAGCAGCATTGA
>CAUYLG010001216.1:0-13902 GCA_963573385.1 Cacajao melanocephalus | reverse complement strand
TTTTTGTATTTTTAGTAGAGACGGGGTTTCACCATGTTGACCAGGATGGTCTCGATCTCTTGACCTCATGATCCACCTGCCTCGGCCTCCCAAAGTGCTGGGATTATAGGCGTGAGCCACCGCACCCAACCGTCTCCCATACTCTTATCTGCATATATGCTTCATCTCTCTTACTCTCTTTTACTCTAGGTCTGTATCTTGTTCTTCCTTTGTCTCACTCTTTTCATAGTTCTAGTTTGTTTTATTGCTTTATAGAGGGGTCATCAAGGTATTTTTGTAAAGAGGATAGATAATAAATATCTGAAGTCTTGCAGGTCATGTAGTCTCTGTTGTAACTACCCAACTTCGTTGTTGTAGCATGAAAGCAACCATAAAAAAATGTATCAGTGAAAACTAAGTGTCTTTCAATGAAACTTTATGGATATTGCAATTATAGTTTTATATAATTATTACTTAACATAATTGTTTATTCTCATTAATTCAAGTATAAACAAACCACTCTAGTTCATGGACTATAAAAAACTGGACATCCAGCTAGAGTTGGTCAGTGGATCATACATAGTCTCCCAACTCCTTCTCTATATGAGAAAGAATATGGCAGCTGGTAGCTCAAGAACCAATGTCTTCAAACTTACATCAACATGATGCTTTCAATTATTGAGTAAAAATCCTTATTGATGATGGGCAAGAGGTCAGGGACATGTACAAAATAATCTTATCTACAATAAACATACAGAGCAGGATCTGAACATGTGGTAATCGGTGGGAAACATGGATTGAGTTTTCATACAAGTGGAAAGTCTGAGAAGTTGAAATCTTGTATTCTATTCAAACATTAAATAGGTTATTTCATACAGAGACTTTGAGAGATTGCAGTTAGGGAGGCAACAAAGAAATCATTTTTATTTTTTAAAGTAAACTGGCCTAGAAATAGCCCTCAACTAAAAGGAGACACTAACATGAAGAGTGTCGTGTATAATCAGAGCAGTAATAGTATCATTTGTTCAATAATCTGGAGTATAGATTGAGATGAAGGGCATGCTCAATATAAGGGGAAGAAAAATCCAGGGCAGATCATGACAGCCTGCTCTATGCTGTTTAGGAGTTTAGACTTTCTGCACACTCATGATGGTTATAGTGTAAACTGTTACCCCAAAGATGTTAAAGTTCTAACTATTAGTACCTGTGAATGTGACCTTATGTGGAAATAGGGCTTTGGCATATGATTGAGATAAAATAAAACCATTAGGGTGGGCCCTAATCCAATACTACTGTACTTATACAATGGCAAAATTTAGACACAGAAAGAGACATGTATAGATGGAAAATGATGCAATGACACAGGGAAAAATAAAGCCATCTTCAAGCCAAGGAACAATTGAGAATACCAGAAATTCAGACATAGCCATGGAACAGATTCTCCCTTCCAGCCCTCAAAAGGAAAAAAACTCTGCTGACAATGATTTCAGACTTGTAGTCTCTAAAACTGTGAGACAATAAATTTCCACTGTTTAAGCCATCCAGTTCATGACACTTTGTTTATGAAAGCCCCAGAAAACTAATACAGAGAGTCAAAACAGAGGGCATCATCTACTCAATTATTGCTTTGCACAGATCTCTGATGTAGTTGACCATGAGAATACTAAGTTCCAAGTTGAAGATTAGATGCAGCCACTTGAAACCTTAAACATAGAGAAAACATGATTTAGCACCAAGAATCTGGGACAAGTACCAGAGGGCCAGGCTGTGGAAGTCAAAGCTGTTCACTTCAGCATTTTCTTCCCATTATAATGTGCTGGTTTCTTGATTTTACTGCAAGCAGCAACAGCAATATTACTGTCGAGCTGTAGAGCAGATTCAGCCCCACAGCCTACTAATTAATTTCATATTCAAGAAAAATGTAACTTTATCAGGATTTAGTGTTCATTGGCTTTACGTTAGTTTAACTGTTTTCATTGTTTAGGTTTCGGCCCTTCTGCTTTTCTGTGCCAATTTTCTCTTAATTTTCTTAAAAAATAAAAATTGTGAACTTGAGAGTTTTGTAGACAGAATGAAAAATAATATCTGCCATAAGCACTCTGTATGGTTGTCAAACTTTCATGGAGCCTGGCCTCCTGTGTGGCATGCGCTGCCATTGCTTTCAAGTTAGTTTTGACTTGAGTTTTAAGTAGTAAAATTCTGTGTACTTCATGGATGCCAACTTGAGCTTAATAATGAAATAATTCAGTATAACTATATTTTCAAGAGGTAATAGTAATCACAGTACTATCTTAAAAAATATAAATGTTAAAATTGAAGATTCAACCTGTCTCCTAATAAATTTATTCCTAAAGAACTCAAAATGTATTCACTGGTAAATTTACCTGAAAAGATTATGTTCCAGGTTTAAATAAAATATTTTGTTTTTTTTTTTTTTAAATAATCTATTGAGAATAATGAATTATAGTCAGCTGAAGATGATTTTTTTTTTTTTACCTTTTAACTTTAGGATTGTATGTGGGGGTTTGTTACATAGGTAAACTTGTGTCATGGGGCTTTGCAGTACAAATTATTTTGTCAATCAGGTATTAAGCCTAGTACCTATCAGTTATTTTTCATCTTGCAATACTTGCCTGTTCCTATATCTAGAATAGTATTGCCCAGGATGTCTTCCAGAGTTTGTATACTATTGGGTTTTACATTTAAGTCTTTAATCCATCGATATGGTTTGGTTCTCTGTACCCACCTAAATCTCATGTTGAATTGTTATCCCTAATGTTGGTGGAGAGACCTGGTGGAAAGTGATTGAATCATGAAGGCAGATTTCCCCCTTGGTGTTCTCATGATAGTGAGTTCTCACAAGATCTAGTTGTTTAAATGTGTGTGGCACTTCTCCTTTGCTCTCTCTCCTGCTGGCCTTGTGAAGATGCGCTTGCTTCCCCTTTGCTTTCTGCCATGATAGTAAGTTTCCTGAGGCCGCACCAGCCATGCTTCCTGTATAGCCTGTAGAACAGTGGCCAATTTAACCTCTTTTTAAAATAAATTACCTGGCCTCAGATAATTCTTAATAGCAGTGTGAGAACAGACTAATACATCCATCTTGAGTTAAATTTTGTATATGGTTTAAGGAAACAGTCCAATCCTAGCACCATTTATAAAATAGCCATTGCCTGTTTTTGTCAGATTTGTCAAAGATCAGATCATTGTAGGTGTGTGGCTTTATTTCTGGGTACTCTATTCTATTCCATGTGTCTATTTTTGTACCAGTGCCATGCTGTTTTGGTTAATGTAGCCTTGCGGTACAGTTTGAAGTTGGGTAGCATCATGTCTTCAGCTTTGTTCTTTTTGCTTAGGATTGTTGTGGATATTCAGCTCTGTTTTTGTCTCATATGAATTTTAAAATAGATTTTATTTCTAGTCCTGTGAAGAGTGTCAATGGTAGTTTAACAGGAATAGCACTGACTCCAAAAATTGCTTTTGCTGGTATGGCCATTTTAACTATGTTGATTCTTTGTATCCATGAGCATCCTATCTACATTGGCCTGGAGCTTTCTTTTTTCTTTCTTCCTTTTTTTTTTGCTACATCTCTGCTGGGTTTTGGTATCAGGATGATGTTGACCTCATGAAACGAGTTAGAGAGGAGTTCCTACTCCCCAATTTTTTGGAATAGTTTCAGTAGACATGGTAGCAGTTCTTCTTTGTACATCTGGTAGAATTGAATGATTCAGTGTCAATAGTAGTTTAATAGGAATAGCATTGACTGTCTAAATTGCTTTGGGCAGTATGGGTATTTTAACAATATTGATTCTTCTTATCCATATTTTCCATTTTTTTTGATATTATCTCTCATTTTGTTGAACAGTGCTTTGTAGTTCTCCTTGCAGAGAACTTTCACCTCCCTGGTTAGTTTTATTTCTAGATATTTTATTGGTTTAATGACAATTGTGAATACGATTGCAATCCTGATTTGGCTCTTAGCTTGACTGTTGTTTGTATATAGTAATTTTAATGATTTTCTGCAGGATTTTGTATCCTGAGACTCTGAAGAAGTTGTTTATCAGCTTAAGAAGCTTTTGAGCTGAGACTGTGGGGTTTTCTACATATAGTATTATGTCATCTGCAAACAGGGGTAGTCTGACTTCCTCTCTTCCTATTGGATGTGCTTTATTTCTTTTGCTTGCCTGATTGCCCTGGCCGGTATTTCCAATACTGTGTCAAATAGGAGCGGTGAGAGATAACATTCTTGTCTTGTGCCAGTTTTTAAGGGGAAATGCTTCTAGCTTTTGCCTGTACAGTATGAGGTTGACTTTGCGTTTGTCATAGATGGCTCTTCCTATTTTGAGGTATGTTCCTTCAATGCCTAGTTTATTGAGAGTTTTTAACATAAAGAGGTGTGAAATTTTATCAAAAGCTTTTTCTGCATCTGTTGTGACAATCATGTAGTTTTTGTCATTAGTTCTTTTTGTGTGATAAATCACATTTATTGATTTGTGTATGTTGAAAAAACCTTCCATCCCAGGGATAAAGCTTAGTTGATTGTGGTGGACAAGTTTTTTGATGTGAAACTGGATTCTGTTTGCCAGTATTTTGTTGAGGATTCTTGCATGGATGTTCATCAAGAATATTAGCCCTAAGTTTTCATTTTTTATGGTATATCTGCCAGGTTTCAGTGTCAGGATGATGCTGGCCTCACAAAATGACTTAGGAAGAAGTCCTTTATGCCTCAAAAATTTTTTTGAAATAGTTTCAATAGGCATAGTACCAGCTCTTCTTTGTACATCTGGTAGAACTCAGCTGTGAATCTCTCTGGTCCAGGGCTTTTTTTTTTTTTTTTTTTTTTTGGTTTGTAGGCTGTTTATTACTGCTTCAATTTCAGAGCTCATTATTAGCCTGTTCAAGGATTAAATTTACTCCTGTTTCAGTACTGGGAGGGTGTATGTGAACAGGGATTTATCCATTTTTGGTAGGTTTTATGTGCATGGAGGTGTTCATAATATTCTTTCATGGTTGTTTTCATTTCTGTTGGGTCAGTGGTGATATCCTCCTTGTTATTTCTGATTGTGTTTATTTGAATTTTCTCTGCTTTCTTCTTTATTAGTCTAGCTAGCTGCCTATCTATTTTATTAATTTTTTGTTATTTTTTTAAAAAATCTCCTTGATTTGTTAATTTTTTGATTTTTTTGTGTGTCTCACTCTCCATGTCAGCTCTGATTTTGCTTATTTGTCTTCTGCTAGCTTTGGGATTTGTTTACTCTTTGTTCTCTAGTTCTTTTACTTGTAATGTTAGACTTGTTAAATTTTTCTAACTTTTTGATGTGGGCATTTAGTGCTATAAATTTTCCTCCTAACACTGCCTTAGCTGTGTCCCAGAGACACTGCTATGTTGTATCTTTGTTCTCATTCATTTTAAAGAAATTCTTGATTTCTGCCTTAATTTCATTATTTATCCAAAAGTCTTTCAGGAGCAGGTTTTTCAATTTCCATTTACTTGTACAGTTTTGAGGGAATTTCTTAGTCTTGATTTTGAATTTGTTTGCGCTGTGGTCTGAGATTCTATTTGTTATGATCTTTGCTCTTTTGCATTTGCTGAAGAGTGTTTTACTTTTGATTATGTGATCCATTTTGAAGTAAGTTTCATGTGGTGATGAGAATATATATTCTGTTGGTTTTGGATGGAGAGTTCTATAGACACATAGGTACCTCTCAGGTCCCTTTGATCCAATGCCGAGTTTAGGTCCTGAATATCTTTGTTAATTTTCTGTCTTGATGATCTGTGAAGGATCAGTTGGGTATTAAAGTCTTCTACTATTACTGTGTGGGAGTCTAAGCCTCTTTGAAGGTCTCTAAGAACTTGCTTTGTAAATCTGGGTGCTCCTGTGTTTGGTGCATATATATTTACAATAGTTAGATCTCCTTGTTGAATTGAAACCTTTACCATTATGTAATGCCCTTCTTTGTCTTTTTTGATATTTGTTTGTTTGAGGTCTGTTTTGTCACACAAACTAGGATTATAACCCTTGTGTTTTTTTCTGTTTTATATTTTCTTGGCAGATTTTAATCCATTTTATTTTGAGCCTATGTGTGTTATTGCATGTGAGAATGTGTCTTGATTATTTATCCACATTGTCATACTGTGCCTTTTGATTGGGGCATTTAGCCAATTTACGTTCGAGGTTAGTATTGATATATGTGGATTTGATCCCATTATCATGATGTTAACCAGTTATTTTGAAAACTTGTTTGTGTGGTTTCTCTATAGTGTCACTGGTCTGTGTACCTGAGTGTGTTTTTGTAGTGTCTGGTTATGGTCTTTCCTTTCCATATTTAGTGTTTTCTTCAGGAGACCCTGTAAGGCAGATTTGGTGGTAGTGAATTCCCTCAGCATTTTCTTGTCTGAAAAGGCTCTTATTTCTCCTTTCTTACGAAGCTTGATTTGGCCATATATTAGATTCTGGATTTGAGTTTCTTTTCTTTAAGAATGTTGAATATTAGCCCCTAATCTTTTCTGGCTTGTAGGGTTTCTGCTGAGAGGTCCCTTGTTGGTCTGATGTATTCTCCTTCTTAGGTGGCCTGACTTTTCCCTCTGGCCGCCTTTAGCATGTTTTCTTCTATTTCTTCCTTAGTAAATCTGATGATTATGTGTCTTGCAGATGATCTTCCTGTGAAGTGTCTTACTGGTCCTCTGCATTCACTGAATTTGAATGTTGGCCTTTCTAGGTATGTTGAGGAAATTCTCATGGATAATATCCTGAAATATATTTTCCAAGTTGGTCCATTGTCATCATCTCTTTCATGGACACCAGTGAGTTGTAGATTTGATCTCTTTACATAATCCCATATTTATTGAGAGTTTTGTTTGCTTCTTTTTATTCTTTTTTCTCTATTCTTGTCTGACTGTGCTATTTCAGAAAGCCAATCTCCAGGCTCTGATATTCTTTCCTCTGCTTGGTCTATTCTGCTATTCATGCTTGTGATTGCCACATGAAATTCTTATAGTGTGTTAGCTCTATCAGGTCAGTTACATTCTTTTTTATACTGTCTATTTTGTCTGTCAGCTTCTGCCTTGTTTCATCAGGATATTTAACTTCCTTGGATTGGGTTTTAAAGTACTCCTGTAGTTCAATTATCTTTATTCCTATCCATATTCTGAATTCTCTTTCTGTTTTTTCTAAAGCCATCTCAGCCCAGCTCAGAGCCCTTGCTGGAGAGGTGATGCAGTCATTTGGTGGAAAGAAGCCACTCTGGCTTTTTGAGTTTTCAGTATTATGGAACTGATTTTTTCTCATCTTTGTGGGCTTATCTTTTTTCAGTCCTTGAAGTTGCTGTTAGATGTATTATTTTTCTTTTATCCTATTTGATGATGTTGAGGGTTTGATTGTGGTATAAGGTGAATTCAACTAACTGGCTCCATTTCTGGGAGATCTTAGGGTGCCAGTGCTCAGCTTCTAACTCCTGGACTATGTGCTTTCACTCTGGGGGACTTATATAGGACTCTGATTTTGTTTTCTGTCTCCTTGAGAGTTGGAATCCAGTGCATTACAAAGGCCAAGGTTCAGCAACTGCAGCAGAATGCTAGTGGGTGCTGAGTGCCTGTCTCCCTGCAACCATTCACCACAGTGGCAGCAACATTGTAGCTTGGGTAGCATGTGGGACCCTGCTGGTGAATGTGCATATGGTCATGCTGGAGGTGGTATTAGCTTAAGGTGTTGCACTGCTGGGTACAGGTCAAGGTGCTTTGTCTCTACCCCACAAACAGGAGTGATTACACAGGGCCAGGAAGGATACATTGTTCTCTGTGCAGTGTTAGCACAAGGGTGGGGCACCAGTGGATCAGGGCTTGCTGGCTCTGCTGACCTAGACTCCACCTGCAAGGGCCATCAGCAGGGGGAGGGGTCAAACTGAACTCCTGCATGCTGATGGGGCAAGGAAAGCAAAACCTGCCTGTATTAGTCTGTTTTCATACTGCTATAAAGAACTTCCTGACACTGGGTAATTTGTAAAGGAAAGGAGTTTAGTTGACTCACAGTTCAGCATGGCTGTGGAGGCTTCACAAAACTTACAATCATGGCAGAAGGTGAGGACAAAACAGGGCACCTTCTTCACAAGGAGGTAGGAAGGAGAAATGCAGAAGGAAGGGGGAAGAGGCTTTCAGATCTCATGAGAACTCACTCACTATCATGGAAATAGCATGGGGAAAACCACCCCCAAGATTTAATTACCTCCACCTAGTCTCTCCCTTGGCACTTTGGAATTATGAGGATTACAATTCAAATGAGATTTGGATTGGGACACAAAGCCTAACCATATTGCTGTCTGTGCAGACACAAGCCAGCAAAGCCATATGGGGAGTTTCTGTGGGCTCTGGGGAAGCACCTCTATGGGGAGGGAGTGAGTGAGTTTGTGTGTGGCTGTAGGGACCGCCACATTGGATCTCTCCACTGGTCAAGCATGATCCACCAGTGCAAAAGCTATGGTGTGGACCCCTAGGGCACTCAAGACTGCCCTGCAAGAAGGCATGGCTAAGCTAGGACCCTGGGAGAGGCGAGCAGACAAAGAGGTGTGTAGGTTGTACCAGGCTCATCTGATGGGCAAGTCTGCCCTTCAGAGATTAGGTCTAACAGTTCCCCTAGGGCTAAAGTCTCCTTTATTAGTCAAGGTTCTCTAGAGAACAGGACTAATAAGAAAGATGTGTATATTAAAGGGAGTTTATTAAGGGGTATTGACTCACATGATCACAAGGTGAAGTCCACAATATGCCACCTGCAAGTTGAGGAGCCAGGAAGCCAGTCCAAGTCCCAAAACCTCAGTGTAGGGAAAGCTGACCATGCAGCCTTCAGTCTTTGACCAAAAGTGTCACAGCCCTTGGCAAACCACTGGTGTAGGTTCAAGAGTCCAAAAGCTGAAGAAATTGGGGTAAAGTTTTCAAGGACAAGAAGCATTCAGCATGGGAAAAAGATGGAGGCTACAATACTCAGCAAGTCTAATCCTCTGCCTGCTTTTATCCTAGCTGCACTGGTAGCTGATTGGATGGTGTCTACCCAGATTGAGGGTGGGTCTACATCTCCCAGTTCACTGACTTAAATGTTAATCTCCTCTGGCAACACCCTCACAGACACAACCAGAAACAATACTTTGCATCCTCGATCTAATCAAGTTGACACAATATTAAACATCACATCTCCTATGGAAGCAAATGAAGCCTAGGGGGATGGCCATCCCATCTCTGGCCATGCTTTGCTAGTGATGCTCCCCTACCAAACCTTCTGGGCTCCATATCAGGTGGCTTGCTGGCCCTACTACTTCTCTAAGCAGTTCTCTCTGCCAACTTGAGTATCCATGGTGGTCAAGGGATCTCTTCCTTTGGAGGTGACACAGGCCTGTGGTGAGAGCAGGTAGTTCCTTGTTAGTTCAAGTCACTCATTCCCCTGGAGCTGTTGTGGGCCAGGTATGACTATTGATGTGTGCACAGAGTTTTTAATTTTCTCTTCTTTGCCTTCAGCCTAGCTTCTGTCTCCATTCTCAGTGCCTTCCCTTTGGAATCTGTCAGGAGCATGCCAATCTGCATCTTGGTCCTTCAGTGGAAGCTATTCCACCTGGCTGTGTCTAGTCATCTATCTTGCCCTCCCTCTGAAGATAAGGATTATGTTAACATCAGGAATGGAGTGGGATATGATTTTGATCTGTGTCCCCACCAGATCTCATGTTGAATTGTTAGCCCAATGTTGGAGGCAGGGCTTGGTGGAGGTGATTGGATCACAGGGGTTTTTCATGAATGGTTCAGCACTGTCCCTTTGATGCTGTTCTCATGAGGATGAGTGAATTCTCACAAGATCTCACTATTTATAAGTGTGTGGCACTTCCCCTTCTTGCTCTTGCTTCTGCTCTGACCACGTGATGTGCCTGCTCACACTTCAACTTCTGCCATGATTGTACATTTGTTGAGGCCTCTCCAGAACCTGAGTAGATGCCAATATCATGCTTTCTGTATAGCCTTCAGAACCTTGATGCAATTATACCTCTTTTCTTTATAAATTACCCAGTCTCAGGTATTTATTTATAGCAATGCACAAACAGACTAGTACACAGTGCCATACCCATTAGATTGGAGAAGTAGACTAAAGGATTGTTCCCAATGGGCTGTCACATGCATTTGATAACTTGGCATCAACCTACCAGCTCTAAATCTAAAGATTAAATAGAATTAATTTAGAATACTGGAGGTAAAGAAGGAGCCAGGGAAGGAAAGCCTGGATGCAGAAGGATCATAGGCAGTGTATTGTTTGTGATGGTGAATATTTCAGATTAGGCATAAAATGGAATTAGGAAAATTATGGAGGAGTTTGCAATAATAGCTTGTCTGCAAGTTCGGCTGCCTATAATTTCTGCCATCTCTGTTTGTGCATTTTCCCATTCAGAGATGGAGTCTACTTTTCCTCCATTTGGATCTGTGATTTGCCTTGATCAGTAGAATCTGGCAGAAGTGATATTATGCAAGTCATTCTGGGATTAGCCCTTAAAAGGTCTGGAAACTTGTACTTTTGCTCTCTTGCAACCTAGTTGTCACTTTGTAAAGAGTTCAGGCTCTTCTGCTGGGAAGGGAGACCATCTTAAATGGTCCTAGAGGATGAGACATTATGAGGACAGAGAGAGACCAATTGGAAGAGAACAAAGACACCCCAGGCATCATCAGCACTCGGGATCAGAGATGTGAAATGGGCCTCTTTAGACCTTCCAGCCAAGCCCATTCAGCTTGAGTGACCTCACATATCCCTATGAGCAGAAGATGTTCCCAGTCAGCACGGAGAGCAGTGAGAATTAGTAAATAGAAATAGAAATAGAAATAGTGGCTGTTGATTTAAGCCACTAAAGTTTGGAATGATTTGTTATGCAGCAAATCATATTCTCTTAGGTAGAGAGAATATTAGTAGAGGTATAGATGGCTGGAGTAGTGACGGATAAAGAACAATGATGTTTTCTTCCTTGAAATGAACTATAATAGCATAATAATCCTGGCTTTCTATGTTTTCTTTTTGTACTCTGCCTAGAGGGAGGTGACATAAATTATATTTTGAATGAGTTTGGATGGAGAAAAAACAAACAAACAAACAAAAAACACAAACACTTGTGGCCCAGTTTTTCCTCTTCTTTTCTCTGAGAGTGAGTCCAAGAGAAAATCCTCTGCACCCCTTCTGCTTTGCTCAACCACCTCCTAAATCTTAAAGGAGATAATTCCACCTGGTGTGACCTGTCCTGTTTTTGTACTGCTGTAATTATGTGGGTATATCTCTTAAGATTTGAAGGTTGCTATCAGGAAGACAATTTTCTTGCATATAATAAAAAATGTTTTGCATCAGCTCCATCAGTGAATATTTGGTACTCATCCACTGTCTCTTGTGTGCAATTCCTCAGTCGTTTAGAAGTTGAGTGGACAAGAGGCATGCTATTTATTACCTCCAGATCTTCAAATAAGCCCTTAACACTCAATTGATAAACAAAAGTTTTAAAACTTGCTTACTAATTCCTGACTTTGTAGTCAAGAAGATGTTTAGTTTTATAAAATATTTATTTCCAGTTATTTGAAACTTATCTGCACTTAATAAATCAGTTTGGTACTTTAGCTTTAACATACATTTAAAGCCACATTTTTTGATTGTAGGAAACATTCTAGTAGTTCAAAACAGAGCAAACTATAGCAAGCCATATAGTATTTAAAAGCAAATAATTTTGCAAGGATGAAGGGCTTTCTGGGATAACTAGATTTAAGTGTATGGAATATAAATCAGAACACCTAACAGTTTCATTGATTCTCTTTTTTCATCTTCTTTCCTTTTATTTCTCAGTTTATTCAGTAAATCAGTATAGGACTATCTAACTCTCTGGGTGGTTGCACAAATGAAATGAATTATAAATACATATTCAGAAACCACTTAGCAAACAATCACAAATATTGAAAAACAATGTTATTTAATGTATCATCACAAATATGTATTATTATGATTTTTTGGGAATTAGGTGTCTTTGGGTATACTCTAGGCTATGTGAAACATTGAAATGTTTTTCCATTGGGACCCAAGTAAGCAATAACTAGAATTCTATCTGCTGAAGTTGAATCATGTTTATTACCAAGTACAATAGACCTTTTTGTAGTTGTTTTGCTGTCAGTTCACGTTTTTAAGTACTACATAAACATTCTGCTCTCTTAGACCTCATGGCTGCATTGTTGACCACTGTGCTCTGATTAAAGTTAAAAACTACAGCACTCTTAACAGGTCATAAATCATCTTATTCATACAGGTGCACGTTACAACAGGGGTGCAACCTCATCACTTTTATGGATGACTATTTCTCATTAGGCAAAACATGCAACAGGTATATTTTCTAAGCCCGTCAGAATGCCTCCAGCTTGCAGTGGTGCAAAGAACATCTGTCATTTTCTCTCTCACACATCCATCAGGAAAATTATTAAATCAACATACATCATTTTGTATAACAGAACTAAAATCACAGTTATAGAACATAATTCTGGGATTGATTTTCCCTCCTTTGAAAATAAACAACTTGGTTTCATGTTAATGGTTATGTAACAGCAGGAGATCATTATCTTGCGACAAAACTCTATTTTATTGACATTATCTCAAAATGGTCCCTTGATAGGATACATAAAATTTAATATACATTCAATTTAGAAAAATTCCATTCACACCATACTGATGTATATCTATTTTTCTATTTAATTTACAGACAACATTTGAATCCAAGTATACTATTTATTTCAGTGATGTTGTTTACTTCCTGCTTAAGTCATTCAGCAAATGTATAATCCTGATGAAAATTCTGATAAAAATACACAGATGACACCAAATGGCCTGAGGATGAATCCTGACTCTAGTAGTTTGACCTTGGACAGAGTGCTTACTATTCGTCTGATTGAGTTTACTAGTCTGCAAAATGAAGATAATAACAACAATGTGTAATTCAGAAGATACTTCTTGCATTGAATGAGTTTATAAATTTAAAATACTTAGAATAATGCCTTGGCATGTCGTAAGAACGTTCAGCTTATAGTATTCACAGTTTTATTCATCTTCCATTCATTATTTAGCTGTGTGGCTGAGAACAACATATTTAAATATCTTACCTACTGTGTGCTAATAATACCTATTACCATCCAGTTGTTTTGGATATTAGATAAGGCAATATTTGTAACTGTACCATAAAATCATATAGTAAAAGTCATGTTCCTTGGATAAATTATCCAGAGCAGTTTTGAATTGACTATATATTGTCCCAGGCAATTTAATTTTATTTACTCTGCCTAATTCTACTCTGTGCCTCAGAACACTGGCATGTGTGAATTGTATCAATCCACACTCTTACCCTGTGGCTTCCAAGTGGATTTGGCATAAAGACGATTAAAAGTCAAAGTTGAGGGCATATAGGATATATATTATTTTGACTCTCTTTTTAAAATTTTTGTATATATATATATTTTTTATATATATTTTATTGTGCTTTAGGTTCTGGGATACATGTGAAGAACATGCAGGATTGTTGCATAGGTACACACATGGCAATGTGGTTTGCTGCCTCCATCCCCATCACCTATATCTAGCATTTCTCCCCACGTTTTCCCTCCCCAACTCCCTACCTCCGGCTGTGCCCCCGCAGTCCCCCACAACAGACCCCAGTGGGTGATGCTTGCCTCCCTGTGTCCATGTGTTCTCATTGTTCAGCACCCGCCTATGAGTGAGAACATGCGGAGTTTGATTTTCTGTTCTTGTGTCAGTTTGCTGAGAATGATGGTTTCCAGGTTCATCCATGTCCCTACAAAGGACACAAACTCATCATTTTTTATGGCTGCATAGTATTCCATGGTGTATATAAGCCACATTTTCCTTGTCCAGTCTATCATTGATGGGCATT
>CAUYLG010001215.1:0-11872 GCA_963573385.1 Cacajao melanocephalus | reverse complement strand
TGTGGCTCCTCCGCCGGGAATCTCCCAGTCTGTGGGCAACAAAAATTCGTCTGAAAGTGCGGCGTCCACTCGCTCTCTGCGCTTTCACTGGGACCTTCAATCCTGAGCTGTTGTTAATCGGCCATCTTGGATCTCTCTCCTAGAGATTATTAATATTCTTAAAAGTTTGTAAGTCTTTCCCTGTTCCTATTCAACTTCAGATCAATTTTTGGTGCTGTTTTAGGTATTGGGAAGGGAGGAAACTTGAGAGAAGCCAATAAAACTAGAATCACTTAAATTAGGAAGTTTGAGGGAGAATATAATCAATCTTGAAAGACTGGAGAAATAGATGTATTGGTGGGAAAAGTCATATTAGGTAGAGGTTAGAGAGAGTTTGAAGAAGATTTAGGGGTATGAAATAAGATGCTGGGATAGCTTCCCTGCTGCACAATTTAGGGAGAAGACAAAAGAATCTAATTATCTTTTACTGTGCAATAGCAATGAAATCCTCCATTAGCGTGGCTTCATGAGAGTTCAGTAATGATTTAAGTTGTTTTTCATTTTTCAGTGCTTTTTACATAGAGGCTCCTGTTTTGTTTGCTTTTATCTGAACATAGGATTATGAGTCTGGCCAAAAGGTATCTTGGCTTTATATGAGTTACTTCTAATTTCTCTAGCAGTACTCCAGTAACCTATGTATAGTATTGAAGAAAGCAGACATTTGCATTTATTTTTACAAGTTTCATAGCCTAATGAGATAGAAAGAGTTGACAGTATTGATAAGTAGTGTTCAAGATAAAGGAGGTGTATACATCATTTCAAAGTGCACATGTAAATGTGGACCATGAAATACCAGAGGAAATTTAAGAATTTGAGATAAATGTGAAAGATGCAAAATTTTAACATTGTTAGATCCTCAAAAATAATTTACAGACTCAGTGGGATAGCTCATACCTGTAATCCCATCACTTTGGAAGGTCTATGTGGTATGATTGCTTAAGTCGAGGAGTTTGAGACCAACCTAGCATATGGTGAGACCTCATCTCTACTAAATAATAATAATAAGAACAAGAAATAAGAATAATAATTTACAGATGAAGAAATTAAGACTGAGAGAGGTTAGGTCTGTTGTCTGAGGTCACACACAACTAGTAATTATAGTAGCTGATATTCAAACCTGATCAGTCTAGGTTCAAAGCACATTCTCTTTCTAGTATGCTTTTGAACTATCTAGAAAAATAGTGGCAATTTCTGAAATGCAAAAGTATGATCCGTGATACTTGCTAGGCACTATACCAATCAGAATTCTTAGTTTTAAACAATAGAAGCCAGCTTTCTCTAAAGCAGAAAAGGAATATTTGGTAACATCATAAGAGCCCACAGAATCTATAAGGGTGCTGGAGAACTAGACTTAAGAAACTAGTAGAAAGGAAGAAAGGTAAAACTCTGCCAATGTCGTACCATAGGAAATTCTGCTTTGAAAGCTGCTGCTAATGCAGCTTCCACTGGAGAGTCTTTAACATGCCACTGGGTTCTGCTGCCTTTGGACACTCATTGAACTTTGCTGTTTCAGTGTGACCGCAGAGTCCGTGAGTAATCTCTGATGGTTTTCTACAACTCTGCCTTACTCTCACTAAATTCAAAGTCCTGGCTGGGAGCATTAGTTTGGTTAACAAAAGTCACATGACTGATGATCAATAACCGAGGAACTAGGAAAGGGACTATCCCAGACTCCAATATTTTTGAGATTTCCCAAAATAAGAAATGTGTTCAGACACTGGGCAGCCATCAACAGATGCTATTTACACATATGTGTGCACACACACACACACACACACACAAACACACGTTTGATGATTGCTTCCCAATGCCAGAGATTTCTCATTAAATTGGTAACAACATGGTGTTTGAGTTCTTTTGTTTTTTAATTTATGTTTTGCTTCCTCAAACATAGTATTTCATGATATAAAGGAAGAAAAATACAAGTAAAGAGAGAAGAAAAGAAAAACCTTTTAAAATCCCAGTACCTGATGAAAACAACAGCAACATTTTTGTGTATATTCTTCCAGGCTTTGTTCAATACATAGAAATGAACTCTTTAGCCAAAATAGGATGATAGTACATATTATATTAGGACCATCTTGTTAAAATTTACAGTGTATTCTAAACATCTTTCTATGGCAGTTTTAGAAGTGCATACTATTCTATTCTGTGGGTATATCATAATTTGTTCAAAAATCACAGATTATTGAACAGGTAGGTTATTTACAGTTTTTTGTCATAAACAGTGTTTGATAAAAAATATTTTTCATACCCTTTTTACATTATTGAATTACTTCAGAAAAACAAATTGCTAGAAATGCACTTTCTTCATCAAAAGGTAACACATTTTAAAGGCTTTTAGTTCTTACCTTCAATTTATTTTTTCAAAACATTATATTAATATATGCATATAATGTACATTTTGCAATATGGGTATGACAAGTTTTTGTATTGCTAATTTGATAGATGAAAAGTCAGATTTCATTTATTTGTTCAACAAGTATTTTTGAGACTGCTATGTGCTTGACACAGACCTCATTTCTGGAGAGAGATAAGCAGCTTGCTTTTGTGGAGCTTACATTCTAGGGAGTATGTGAGGTGGCAGACTGGAGAGAAAGAACAAGTTCAGGAAAGAGAAAAAAATAAATGCTTAAATAAATTTGAAAAGAAAGGGATGATTAAGAGGATAATTCAAATGGCAACTTAGGAAGGGAGAGAAGTGTTTCAAGAAAATAGGAAAAGCTACTCTTTTGATTTTAATATCTAAATCAGGCAAAGATCATACAAGAAAGAAAAATTATAGGACAGTCTCACATGGAAACTTTGATGCAGAAACCCTAAATAAAATATTGATAAATCAAAGTGAGTTGTTTGTGTTGATATCTCCTGACCACATAGGCTTTATTTGAAGAATTCAAAAATGGTTCAATTTTTTTTTAAATCAGTGTAATCTATAACATTGAATAAATTAAAGGAGAAAAACCGTATGGTCATCCCAACAGATACATGAAAAACATTCAATAAAATTGAACAATAATCATAAGAAAATATCCTAGCACATTAGGAATAGAAGAACAATTTATTAATATGATAAATAGATATTTACAAAAAATAAGAAGCAAAACATTTTCCAAATAGCAAGCGTGCCACTTTAAAGTATGAAAGAAAAGTTTGCCTGTTACCCCACAAATTTTTCGACATTATACTAGAAGTTCTACCCAATGCAGTAAGAAAAAGAGAAAGAAGAGAAATATAAAGATTGACTAGCAAGACGTAATTGTCATTATTTGCACATGTTACTATTACCTATATAGAATTAACAGAAAATGTCTGCAAATATGCTGGAGTAAAAATCAACTTGTGAAATAGTCACTTTCCTATCAATAACCGATAATAATAACAAAAACTGTAAAATAACAAGGAGAAATGTAACAAGCACTTTGTAAACAATTTATCTGAAGAAAACTATAAAACTTTGCTGAGAGACATTTAAACAGATATATGTTAGTAACACTAACACAATAAAATGCAAATTTCTTCCACATTAATCTGTAAATATAATATAATTCTAGGTTTTCAGGTGTTTTGTTTTGTTGATTAAAAGAAAAGCAGAGGAACAGATATTTATTCAGTGATCACTGTATGTCACACTCTATGGAGGCTGTTGGGATACAGCAAAGAATGAAACAAGCTTTATCAGGAATCATTGAAGATCTTCTAACATTTACTCTGAATGCCATAAAGAACAAAAAACATACAGGAGGTACCAGGCTAATGTTGATTTGGGAGGTGATGAAGGGTGTGAGTAGAAAGAAGAGTAATGCAGGCTTTGACATCTATCCATTTAAAAATGTATTATAAGGGTTTTCGAGACCACAGTAGATATATTTAAAAAAAAAAAAAAAAGAATAGAAAAGACAGAAATAGACCTGGCTATAGAGAAATTTGCAGTTTGTTTTAGGTGGCATGTCAAATTAAAATAGAGAAAAGATGAATTGTTCAACAGAGTTGTGACAATTGTGATAAAATTAATACTAATCTCACACTCTAGTGTCAGCCCAAATAAAGATCAGAAGGATTAAAGATGTTTACATTTTTCTAATTTTACTTTTCCCTATGAAGTATTTTGAACTTATTAAAAAGTATAGGAAATAATGACTTTAGTAATTTTTAATCAAATCACATCACATTAATTCTGATTTCTCTCCCATTTATTAAAAGAAATAATACATTACTGACAAAGCTAAAGCCCATCTCCATTCCTTCTCCTTCCCTCCCTCTCCAGAGATAACCATTATTCTGAAATCAATATGTTCATATGAATGGATATTTTTATATTTTTACTCAATATATGTTATTTTTTAATAGTACCTAGTATTCTTTAACTTTTTAAAATTTTATGCTTGTTTGCTTTTATGTGTTGGTCTTTACTCCACCAGGGTTTGTTTTATGTATGACTTGGGGTAGGTATCTAATTTTATTTTTTCCATATCAATTACCTATCCTGCAGAAGAACCCATCACCCCATCCTATTCCCATTGATTCTTATTATACATCTTTTGTTTTATTTATTCCAGGTCTATATGTTTTGTGTTGCTATTGTGAACTATTTTTTTCTTCTCTCTCTCTCTCTCTCTTTTTTTTTTTTTTTTTTTTTTTTGAGGCAGGTTCTCACTTTTTCACCCAGGCTGTAGTGCAGTGGTGTAATCTTATCTCACTTTGACCTCTGCCCTCCAGGCTCAATCAATTCTCCCACCCAGCCTCCTGAGTAGCTAGGACCACAGGCATGCACCACCAATTCTAGCTAATTTTTGTATTTTTTGTAAAGCTGCAATTTCACCATATTGCCCAGGCTGATTACAAACTCTGAGGCTCAAGGGATCTGCCCGCCTTGGCCTTACAAAGTGCTAGAATCAGCTGGGATGAGTGCTCCCTTCCTTCTGTTTGTTTGTTTGTTTGTTTTGGTTTGGTTTTGGTACAGCCTGGTCTCCCTAAACTGCCCCCAGGCTTGCCTTGAATTCCTAATCTCAAGCGATTCCCCCACCTAGGCCTCCCAAATTTCTGGGATTACAGGCTTGAACCACAGCATCCCCTTCTCTTTTCTTTCTGTTATACTCTATGTTATTTTTCTATTTATATGAAGCTCTCCTTTTTATTTTTATTGTATATTTATTTTTTAATAACTCAACTTTCTGAACCATTTTATTGATTTAGTTGGTAGACTTAGGTTTTTTTATGTTGATTATTTTACTATTAGTAGTTAAAGGTAATTCTAAATCTTTGCCATTATTTATATATATCATGTTCTTATCTGGTTGTGTTGGCTAATTCTTACAGAATAATGTTAAATAAATGTACCATGTACAGTTTTTAATTTGCTAGGAATATTTTAAATAGAAGTGGATATTGAACATCATCAAATAACTTGAGTCATTTATAGTGATAATCATTTGGTTTTTGTTTTTTAACCTATTATTGTAATAATATATTTTATTAAATTTCCCAACATAGACATTTCATATTCTCCATTTAAACTCTATTTCATCATGTATTTGGTTTGCTTATTTTTAAAATCTAATCTCCATAGAGGTGAGTGGTAATTTCTATTTTTATTTACTTGTTTTTATGTATCCTTCATACCTGATACAATGCTTGGCATGGAATAGACACTCAGTAAATATTTACTGAATGATCATTTGGATGAGTTTTTAGGTTTTATTTTGTCTTGTCATTGTCATGTACTAGTATGATAAATGAAATTAAAGACTTTCCTTCTTTTTCTAAGATCATTGAAAGTATTGAAGTATCAGTAGAACCATCTGTTGTACTGGTCTTTAAAAGGGAGCAGCTTTTGTTGTGGTTCTCCAAGTCTACCTTTCTTGTTTTTGTTTCATCTCTTTATTTTTTTCTATTTCTTCAGGTTTATATTTTCCTTCTTTTCAGTTTTCTTGAATTCAATGCTTGGTTTATGCATTTCAAACTTTATTTATTTTTTAATAAATAAGTTTAAAGCTCCAAGTTTTCTTCTCAGATCAATCCTAAATAGCCTGTGATTTATTATTGATTTCTTCTTTAATACATGTATTAAAGGATATATAGAAGATAAACTTTTAAGTCCTTGTATTTCTAAAAAATTTGTATTTTACTTTTATGTTTGAGAACTGCTTTTACTATATATGAGTTCAAGATCATTTTTCTCACAACTTTTAAAACAATTGTTTCATTTCCTACCACGATATTGATCACGATTGATATGTAACTTGTTTCTTTCTGGAAGCCTTTAAGATCTCCTTATCTAGTGGTCCAAAATTTTGTAAGATATATCTAGTTGTGAGTTTTTTGAGTTTCTTAAAATGTAGTATACTTGGAATACAAGGACTTTCAGTCTTAAGTCTTATTTTATACCCTTTTTTATCTCCAAAACGTTATCTTCTATTATATCTATGATTATTTTTCCCTCTATATTTCCCTATGTATCCTCATTGTGGGATTCCTTTTAGTTGAATGTCAACCCTTTAGAATGAAGCTTCTGTAACTCTTAACTTTCTCATTTTTTACCCACCTAGTGCTTTATATTCTACTTACTGAAGATTTTTCTCAACTTAGTTTTCCAAATCACCTATTGAATTTAGCAATCATATATTTAATTTCCAAGGCCTCTTTCATATTTCACACTTATTCTTTCTTTAAGATATCCTCCCCTTGTTTATGGATGCAGTGTATCAGAAGTTTTTCCAAGTAATTTTTATGTTTTATAAATATTCTCCCTTTTCTCAGTGGTTAATATCCTGTTCCCATTTATTGTCTTTTTCTCTTCATTGTGGTAGATGTGATTCACATGTCTGACACCTGTTTACTTTTTAATTAAAGTAATAGAAAGCTTTGATTCCCATGTGTGTGAACAGACTAGTGTATTGGCTGGCTTGTCTTGACATTAGCCTTATAGTTTGCAATCCCTAAATATCAAAATGCTGATGTCTCTGATAGAGAGCATTGCCTCTCATTCAAGCCATCCTGGTTCTCAGCAAAATTGTGTTCAATATTTTGGAGAAGAAACCTCCATTACTTCTTTTCTTTTTCTTTCTTTATTTTATTTTATTTTATGTTATTTTATTTTATTTTTTTTTTTTTTGTGACAGTCTAACTCTGTTGCCCAGACTGGAGTTCAGTGTCTCAATCTCGGCTCACTGTAACCTCCACCTCCAGGGTTCAAGGGATTCTCCTGCCTCAGCCTCCCGAATAGCTGAGATTACAGATGGGCACCACCTCACCCAGCTAAGTTTTGTGTTTTTAGTAGAGACCAGGTTTCATCATGGTGGCCAGGCTGGTTTCGAACTCCTCACCTCAAGTGATCCTCCCTCATTGGCCTCCCAAAGTGCTGGGATTACAGGCATGAGCCACCGTCCCCAGCCCAGAAACCTCCATTACTTTTGCTTGGAGTAAGGGTGGAAGTTGCCTGTTTACCGAACATTTTGGGGTGACAAGTAGTAGTTGAGAAAGTCACACTTTGTCTTCTTTTTTCTTTTTTTGAAACAGGGTCTTGCTCTGTTGCCCAGGCTGGAGTGCAGTGGTGCAATCATAGTTCATTGCAGCCTTGAAGTTCCACACCCAAGTGATCCTCCCACCTCAGCTAAATACAGCTGGGACCATAGGTGCACACCACCACACCCAGCTCATTTTTTTCATTTTTTGTAGAGGTAGAGTCTTGCTGTATTGCCCAGGCTAGTCTCAAACGCCTGGCCTCAAATGATCCTCCTGCCTTGGCCTTTCAAAGTGCTGGCATTACAGATGTGAGCCACCATGCTTGGCCCCACAACTTTGTCTTCTGATTTTCAATTATTTTTTTGTTTTCAGCCTCACAGGTCTCTACTAAAGTTCATTGTATTTTGTGTTTCCAATTTCCCTGCCTGTCTAGGATTCCTACAGCAGGTTGCCCCCCTCTTCACCTTTCATCCCTTCCTCTACTGCTCTTCTTTATCACTCACCACTCCTTCTGATTTCCTTCTTTCTGAAATTGTTCAATTCTCCTTTCCACTGACAGATAGCCCTTTATTCCTTCTCCTTGTTGTTTTTTTCTCTTTAAAAAATTATTTATTTACTAGCATTTTAAGGAGATCTCAAGAGAGAAAATATGGGAATATGAGCTGAGCCTCATATCTCATATCTCACTCCCATAACAAAGATCCATCTTAAGAGTTTTGCTGCCTTTATTTTTATTGTTAAGATGTGGAGTCTATAACTGATGTTTCAGTTTCCTCTTTGGAGAATGATTTTTAGGCTCTAGGTAATTTTATTTATGCTCTTTATCTTTAGTCAGTTGTTTCTAGTTTTATTACCCTATGATTAGTGGCTGGCCTATAAAATTTTTAATTTTTGAAATTCAGTGACGTTTTCTTTGTATTACAGAATACAATCAATATTGGTAAACATTCTGTGGACATTTGAAGAGAATTATGTTCTCTGTTATATGCAAGGTTAGGTACATCTGTTATATTGGTTAATTCTTTAATTTACTTTTGAATGTTTGATTTGCAAATGACTTTTTGAAAGAAGCTATTTTCCCAAAACAATTATTTCCATCTTTTCGTGCTCTCCTTGAATTTCAAATAGCTTTTGTTTCATATTTCAGCACTATGTTATTTCTAGTATAAAAGTTCATAAAGTACATATCCTTATTGTGGATCTATACTTTATAATCAGTTTAAAATAATTCATTTTGTCTATATAATACATTTGCTTTAATTTCCATCAGTATGCTGTTGATGTTTCCACTCTGCTTTTTGTTATTCCTACTTTTTTAATTGACAAAGAAAAATTGTATATATTTATTGTGTAAACATGAGGTTTTGAAATATGTATACATTGTGAAGTGGCTAAATCAAGCTAGTTAGCATATGTATTACTTCCATTTTTTACCATTTTTTGTGATGAGAACACTTAATATCTACTCAGCAATTGTCAAGTACACAATACATTTGTATTAACCACAGTTGCCGTATTATAAAATAGATCCCTTGAACTTATTTCTCCTGTCCAGCTGAAATTCTGTACCTGTTGACCAGCATCTCCCCCACCTCCTCCTCCCCTCCTCTCTGTGGTAACCACATTCTATTCTCTGCATCTATGAGTTTGGCTTTTTTAGATTCCACATGTTAATAAGATAATGCAGTATTTGTCTTTTTGTGCCTAGCTTATTTCACTTAACATAAGTCCTCCAGGTTCATCCATGTTTTCACAAATAACAGGATTTCCTTCATTTTAAGGCTGAGTAGTATTGTCTTATGTGTTGATACACCATATTTTCTTTACCTGTTCATCTGTTGATGAACACTGAGGTTGATTCCATATCTTGGCTATTAGTTGCATAATGCTACAGTGAATGCAGATATATCTTTGAAAGACTTATTTCATTTCCTCTGAGTAATACCCACTAGTGGGATCATGTGCTAGTTCTGTTTTTTTCTGAGGAACTTCCATATTATTTTCCATAATGACTATACTAATTTACATTCCTACTTACAGTGTACAAGGGTTCTCATTTCTCCACATCCTTGCCAATACTTATCTTTTTTTTTTGTAATAGCTATTCTAGCAAGTGTACCGTGATACTTCATTGTGGCTTTAGTTTGCATTTCCTTGATGATTAGTGATGTTGAGCATTTTTCCATATACCTATTCACCATTGTATGTCTTCTTTAGAAAAGTGTCTATTCAGGTCCTTTGCACACTTTTTAATTGAGTTATTTGTTTGCCTCTTATTGAGTTGTTTGTGTTCTGTATATATTTTAGATATTAACTCCTTAACAATTATATGATTTACATATATTTTCTTCCACTCTATAGGTTGTCTCTTTATTGATTGTTTCTTTTGCTGTACAGAAGTGCTTTTTAGTTTGATATAGGTCCATTTTTCTATTTTTACTTTTTTGTTGTCTGTGCTTTTTATGTTTGCATTTGCCTGATCTATCTTTACATGTCTTTGTATTTTCCTTTAATTTTAACCTTTGCCTAGAAATTACTAAGGTGTAAGTATTTTAAGCAATTGTAAAATTACATTTTGTTTTCTAGACAAGGCTAAAAGTCATATATTTCTAGACAAAGAACAGAATGATCTCACTGTTACTGTGAGGAAAAAAAGTATTTGTTCTCATTTTATGCTATTTTTTACACTTCTTTAAGAAAACATTTCTCTTTGTCTATTATCTCATCTACTACTGAAATTACCTTTGCAAAAATTATGACAGTCAGAGAAATCTGACAGAGCTGACTCCATCATGCTTCCTGTGATGCCTCAGAAGGCATCTTGTGAGGTTGCATCTTGTGCATCAGTCAAACTAACAATGGGAGAAATTTAAAGTTTAACTTTAAAACGAAGATGACTAACATTCCCTCCCTGAAGCTAACCTCCACCTTGCTTGGGGATTGAAACTGCATTTGTAACACTAACAAATTGGCCACACAGTTAAAATTATGGTTGAAGGGTCATATAGCTGGAGGTCACAAGATTTGTAACTCCCCAGTTGTTCCTGTATACAACATCATTATGGTAAAACTTAAGACTGGTGTTTGAGGTATTTTTCCAACCTTGCATTCTGATGGGTGAGCTGGGACCACCCTGACCAGTAGTAACCCATACCAAGAAACTGACTCAGCAGATTGTTATGCCCCCACCCTCAGGAATAGAGACAGTGCCAGAAGACAGCTTTGACCCCCTGTGATTTCATCCCCAACCAAACCAATCAGCATTCCACATTCTCTAGCCTTCTACCCACCAAATTCCTTGAAAAACCCTAGCCACCAATTTCTCCCAGGAGGCAGACTTGAGAATTACTTCCTGTCCTGCCACTAGACTGCCCTGTAATAATTGAATTCTGTCTCTGCTTCAACACTTCTGCTGTTCTCATTATATTGGCATTTTTGGGCAGCAGGGAAGAACCTAGTTGGCAATAACAATACATGTAATGGAAAGTGAGAATGCCTGGATTTGCCTGTGTCCCTTATTGATATGGGAAGTCCATTTTCATCATTTGTACTTATCAATGCTAGCCAATACTTCTTTACTATTTTTTCTCTTCCTTTGTTCTGCTATACCTATCAGGTTTTTCTTAATACTTTTTTATTCTATTTCTCATTTGGAAGTTTTATATCATATTCTTATTCTACTAGTGCCTTATTTCTCTTCAGTGTCATGAGTAAAATTGTCTAATATTTTCCCATGTGTACAATGAGACATTTAACATGATTTTACTTTCTCCTATTCTTATCCTCACCACCTGATACTACCACACACACAACACTTTTTTTGTTGAAACCTCGACTTTTAATTTAATGTTTTTTTTACATTATGTAAATTTTGTTAGATGATTATTTGAATTTAGACATAATCCAAAATGTTACTGACTTTGTTGCTAATACTCATTCATAGTCAAAACATTTTGCATTTTTTTTTACTTTTTTTTTTTTTTAATTTTTTGAAAGAAAGAAAAAGAGAGGAAATAAAGTGAGAGTGAAAGAAAGAAAGAAAAAGAATGTATGAGAGAAAGAAAGAGGAAGAAAAAGAGGGAGAGAGAACAGGAGTCTTCTTCTACTGCCCAGGCTAGAATGAAGTCTAAAAATGGGTATTAAAAACCTCTATTATGACAAAAATTGTGTTAAACACAGGAGACAGGAAGGAATAAGAGATGAAAATAACAAACAAGCAGCCAACCAGTATTTTATTTAAAGCTGTGAAATGCTATGCAATTGCTGAGGAGTGATTTATTTCCAATGATGTGGTCACTTTTAAAACAGGTGTAATATGATACTGAGAAAAATGTATGTTTTGTGGATTTGGGGTGGAGAGTTCTGTAAA
>CAUYLG010001214.1:0-32255 GCA_963573385.1 Cacajao melanocephalus | reverse complement strand
TGTTAAGCACAATTATTGGCATAAAAGAGGTTTTTAATACCCATTTTTAGACTGCATTCTAGCCTGGGCAATAGAACAAGAATCCTGCTCTCTCTCCCTCTTTCTCTTCCTCTTTCTTTCTCTCTTACATTCTTTTTTTTTCTTTCTTTCACTCTCACTTTCTTTCCTCTCTTTTTCTTTCTTTCAAAAAATAAAAATAAAAATTAAAAAAAAATTTGGGAGAGGATGATTTTTACATGTTAGCTCACTTAAGAATTGTGGATTTTGAACTTTAACACACAATGGCAAGAGGTATTGATTTTTTGGACTTTAATTCCTTTGAACTTTAATGTCTTTGGACTTCAACATGAAAGTGGATTTAAACTTTGATTTTTAATTTCTCTATGGGAATTTGATATTTGGTGGGGGTTATATTAAAATTCAAAGCATTTCTACATTGCTGGCATTCCATTATTGAAATGTCTCTATTAATTTTTATCTTCGGGATGTTGTTTAATCTTCTCACAGAACTTCTAATTTGATACGTTGGACAACATAGCTGGACATCATTTGGAATAAGAAATAAAACTGGATTTAATTTTAAATCTTGGAAACATAGTAACCCTGATTTGATTTAAATAATTTACTCCTCTGACCCCTTTTGGCGCCTCTTGGTGAAATATGCACATTTCTCACCAGGAATTTCAAGTGATTCCCAAAAAGTGCCATCAAGATGGAAGAAAAGCTTTCTTGACAAACTGTTTAGCTCCTGCTCTGGGGAGATGGGCTATGCCTCTGGGTGATCATAACAAAGAGGGTGAAAGAAAAATAGGCGGGGATTAGTGGGAGAAAGGCATCCCCTCTGTTCCGTTGTCTCCTTCCATGCAGAGTGCTCCATCAATGCTATACCTGAACTTCTGTTAAATTAGCAAGGTCACTTGGCTGACAGACCTTAAAGAAGGCTTCCAGCCTGGCTTCTGTCAGAAACAGAGATAACATCTGCAAAAATGTTTATACTTTGTTTAATCTATCAAAACTGTTCAGAGTTCACTGCATGAGTTCAGAGCTGTTTGAGTTCAGAACTCATACAGGACAAATGTTATTTATCATGAACATAATGGAATAGAGAAGAGAATGGAAGGAATAATGCAGCAGACAAGAAATTTCAGCACATTTCTGCAAGATGCAGAACAGCCAGAATGAGCTGTTAGATGGAGCTGAGGGAGAGCCAAGCATAGCTCAGGGTACACACAGAGGTGACCCTATCCCAGGGAGGTGGCTGAGTGTCCTGGTGGAACGCTAGCAAAGATTTACACTCGGAGACGGCAAGCACCTGGGGTGTAGAAACGGGACAACAAGCTAGAAAAGGGGCGATTGAAGGGAAGTAGTCACATCTCATTCTCCACTTCCACCTAGGTCGAGAGAACACTCAGCAGACAGTAAAGTACTGTCCCTTTCCTCCAGGCCACACAAAAAAAACACACAACTCAGAAGAATCTCCAGAGAGATGGATTATGTTGGGGAGAACCAAAAAAGTACCATGGACATCTGGGTCTTAGAGAAAAACCCTCCCCATTAAGATACTTAAAGGATTTCCCACGATAACAGTTTACTCCCACCCACTTACCCTGAAGTGAAGCTTCACCGTGAACAAGCTTCACCGACATGCAAAGAGCTCAGATGAACTCTATTCCCAATAGATAAAACTAACTCTATTCTGACTTATTTTTATCTTAAAACTAAGCAGAAAACTAAGGACCACCACAGATCTGAAGCCTGCAAAATCAATAAAAAAGCCCACCATAAAAAAAACAATGAAAAACATTGAGATAATTCATGCTAAAGAGATAAAAACAAACTTAAGTTCTAAGTAATACCCTTACAGAAATTCAAAAATATTTTACATTTGTAAAACAAAAATGGGGGCTACTAAAAAACAAAAAAGAGAATTCTTAGCATTTTTCTTTTAAAAAGATGATATCCTCTTGGACCCCTGGTAGTGGGATGGTGGAAGTCACAGATAAATTGGGGAAAATAAATGTTGGATATTGGAGAAGTCTTTCAGAACATATGACAAAAAGGCAAAGTGCTCAAAATTATATAAGAAAATACAAGAGAAATAATCCAAGAGGCTCCAAATCTGACTAATTCCAGGAAGAAAGGACAGAGGAAATGGAGACAAGGGAATTATTTTAAAAAACAAGAAGAAGAAAATTTCCTGGCACTAAAGAAGGTCATGACTCTTTAAACTGAAAATGTTCAATGACTTTTTTTTTAAAAAAGGCACACACCTGGATATATCATGAGAGAATTTTATAGTATTCAGGCTAAAATAATAGAAAATATTCCTGAGAAAAATGATTTTCTATCTAGAATTGCATATCTAGTAAACATCACTTGTGTGAGGGTTAAAGACTTATTTTTTCATAATTTAATCTCCTAAGCATCCCTTTTTAGGAATTTATAAGTGAGTAAAACAAAAGAGAAGAGGGCATAGGATCTTGGAGACAGTGTTCTAATCCAGGATCTAATCCTCCTGTGCCGGTCTAGAGCGCAACATCCGAATCCAACCCGAAGACTCTGGAGGGGACTTCTATCGAGAAAGGAGGGAATTAATGATGCCTGAAATGAAGAACAAGGTTCAGTCCTCAGCCTGACTCCCTAACTAAAAGGGAGGACCATCTGGACATGCGAAGCATCAGATGGAAGAATACACTCTGCTCCTAGAGAAGCAAAACCCTCGACATGTGCTTCCAACCAAAAGAAAACTTATTTACTAAGTTCTATCGTTTAATAAAAACCATTTTATTATGATTTGTAAAGCATTCTGAAATATTTAGTTGGGCATACTCAAGATTTAGGTCCATTATTTCCATATTTAGAGAGATAAAAACTCCATGAGTCAGGCCCAAAGGATGTGCAGCATTTCTAATCGAAATTTATTTGTTTAGGAGGTTTTCAAGCAATGGCTAGCATACAACAGCTTCAACTGGATTTAAATAAAATTCTCATCGTCATCTCATAGTAATTATTGCATAGGAAGAAAATTATTTATTGCAAGACATAGCAGGCAGAAAAATATATTCTGCTGTGAAGAGATATTGCAGTGCAAAGAGGCAGCTGTTTTTTCAGCATATGCATGTTTATGTGTTGAATGTAAATGTATGTAAATATCTCAATTTTAACATTTTATCATTGTTCAAATAGTCTGCCAAGCAATATTCAATACCTAATTTAAAGTTTTGCAAGATCATTTCTTTCTTATTTGTAATTTGGCACTCTTGGAGATCATAAGTTCTTCTGGATATACAGCTAGGCCTAATTTAAAATCTGGTTTATAAACTGTGCTTTCATTTTTTAAAAATCACTAAAATTTTTCTTTTGAATATCCCAGTTTACAAATATTTACTAAGAAATTCAAAGGCAGACCTCACCCTACCTTCCCCTGTAATGTTTTGTTCAACATTTGTTCTCATGCAGGAGATAACAGGCAGGAAAGTGATCAGGAAAATCTCCCCTGTACTGGTGGGGCTCCTGTAACATACTGAGTCATTATTCTTTGCTCAGCTCTGTATTAGATCCACTGGAGAATTGCAAACAAAGTAAGAGGTAGAGCTGTTACACTTAGATCACTGCTTTTTTAAATTTATGCACGATATCTGACCTAATTCCTAAACAGATTTGCCGCGGCTCCTTGCAACAACAGATATGAAGCCAGCCTTTCTTCTTGTACACCCTACTCCACCCCTCAGAGACATCTCCTCCCTTGCTGCTCATCTAGTAAGTTGCTAAAATGTGTGGACATGTTTGTCAGGGCCATTGCTTTAAATATTCAGCAGCCAGCACTGCACCCTCCTGACCATTCAGCCAGAGTCTCACCACTGCAGAGGGTACTGGTGTAGGCATCTCCGTGGCTGTACCATATGGTCAACTAAGGGCATCCAAGGCTTAGCCAACAGAATCCAAGCTTTCTCTGAGGTGAATTCCTTTTGCCTTATTTTATTTTTGCTTTGGGAGGTGAAGTTGGCTTTGACTTCATTTACATCATTGATGCAATGTCTGTGCAGAAGTCAGCCAAGTCCTGCAGGTTTCTAGGCACCCTCAGATTTCTCTAAGAAACTCAGAAGGCTTTGTCTAGAGCCAATCACTAGACTCGCTTACGGTAGCAATTCATTCCACACTAGAATATTCTGTATGCTCTCTTCCAATTTCCTTTACTAGAGTGGAAGGTTGGCCAAGGGGCTTGTGGATTTTCTGAAGAATCCATGATGGCAACTTCAAACACCATGAACTTCAGCTTGTCAACATGTTCTGATATGTTTTTCTCTGAGAAAGGTGAAACTGATGCCAAGCACGATATGAACATGCTTCTGGAAAGGCAGAAAACATCTATTGAAGTAACAACCACTGTCCCTCTTAATGGATGTGACTATCACAGCAGAAGACAGCATTTAGAAGGAGACACAGAGAGAACCTCGAACCCCCAGCACATGCTGATGAAAACACGGTGGGTCAAGACATGACAGTGGGTGGAAACCTTCTTCTCAAAAAAAGTGGAATAAGAGGGTATCCTCTCTGTACAGCAAGTATTTGCAACCTTCCTACAGCCTGAGTTTCACCAGGAAAAGAAACAAGAGGTTATGCCTTTGGTTTTTCAGATGGGGCTCACAGAGGAATTTCTGATGTTGCCCAGGCACATGTGATGGTTGACACCCAGGAGCTGTCAGAAGCAGTGCTAAAGGCAATGGCGTAGGCAGCAGTCAGGTCCTTTGGAGCTGCTTCAAATGGCAGCACAGGATAAGACACACTGCTGCGGAAGGTGTCATGTGTCGGGGTATGGCATTTCCATTCTGTTTTAAGCCATCACTCATCTCAACCTTTGGCATGTGGCTGAGTTTCTTTGGCAATCAGGGAAGCTACCACAGAGGGTTCTTCTAGACAATGGTTTTGTGTTGGAATAAATTCAAATTTTAGTCAAATCCAATTCTTTTCTAATCATAAATGAATCCATACGATGTACCCAGAAGGTGCTCTGTTGGTCTTCATTTCTGGTAGTTTCATGTATCTGTTGGCGAAGTCTTACGCACAGAAGCTTCCTGTCCTTATCACATGCATTGAGTCCTTTCATTTGCAGGCCGTTCCAGCTTAAGCCCAACCCACAAATACAAGGACGGGTGTTCATAACCATAATGGTGGGGAATATTTTGAGTTACATAACTCACCCCCAAACTATCCTAGACAACATACTATGTAGACAAAAATACTTTTACCTTCCCTGACTCATGCCACCTCACATTAGTTTGGCGTGAAACATTGCTTTAATAGCACAGTAATTCTTAACAACTGTTTTCTTTTTCCACAAAGACACTATTCTACTTATAGAAAGAAAAAACAAAATAAACAAAACCAATTTGCATCTAGTTCTAATATAACTAAGGGTGAGAAAGAAACGTGACAATAATCTCAAAGAGCGTATACTTAAGAAAATATACTAAAGTTGGGAGTCTTGAGCCAGAACTGGACAAATATTTATGACTCTCTAGCTTGAATCACGTATTTTCATCTACTTATCAGCATAACTACAAGGAAATTTTAGAGTTGAGACAGAAGGTCAATGGAACCAGGGACAATTAAAAGATCTTTTTAGACAGTCAACTATGCAATCCAATTGCCAAATATTTGCTGATAGGGGTAATTTCTGATGAACTGAAAACCAAGTATCACCTAGAACGGCAGTGAGCATGATCAAGATGAATAAGCAGCAGAGTAATTTGGAATCTTGTATTGAGGCCACCTGGGCCATTAGTACTCCAAGTAACACTGCAGATTTTTAAAGTGAGAGCTGACAGCTCTGTGTTCACATGTATCCAGATATGTGCCAAATGTTTCACAGGGTCTCATTTACTAAACCCTCATGACTACAGCGTGGCTACTATAATTATCTCCATTTTACAAAACCCAAAAGTTCTACAATCATGAAAAAGCTTTCATGTTCACATTTTAAAAATTCCTTAATATGTAATAATAATTGCGACTTTTAATAGACATGAATATTTCATTCAAAAAATTAACTGCTAAGTAGGATAAGCCGTCTGTGTTAATCACACTATAAACCAAAATATATACCTATTACCAAAAACTGACGCGCCTTGTCCTTTGATCAACTATCATTAATGAAGAGCCCTGGGTATTGTACGATGCTCAACTACTTCTAAATCAACTGACAAAAACCGATCATGATCACAGAATTTGAGGGTTACATGCATTCAATTATTGAATATGATCAACCTAGGTGGGTCACATCTGACACCATTTTCTTCAGTGGTTTGCACATTTAAAAACACATATCGGGACTGCCTATGTTATTAGAACACCAAAATATTTATTCGGTTAGCACATTTGCTACTGTGTTGGATAACGGAAAGTTGATCTTGAGATAAAATATAATAATTCAATAATGCCTCTAACCTGTGACCAGCTCCCGGATGTCCAGGTCGGTGGCTTTGCGGAGTAACCTCACCAGCGCTGGGATGCCACCACAGTTTTTCAGGGCAATTTTGTTATCATCGTTGGCCTTCCCATACACCAGGTTTCTCAGAGCTCCACAGGCACTACGGTGGACTTCAGTCATCCGATGATCCAACAGGTCCACCAAGAGCTGGATGCCTCCTTGTCTCCTTATCTGAAAGAGCAAAGGACACCCCACTTTTGCTTTAGAATGTAAGGTTTCACTCTCTATACCAAAACATGTTTTTCATATAAAGTATCTGCTAACAACTAACTGCACCAAACTGAATTAAGGCATACAAAAGGAAAAGAAAACAAGTGTTTGCTTGATATTTTATTCTCTGTATTTGCTTTAATATCCTACTAATAAAAATCCAAATGCATTTCTTTCAAACTATAGAATTGGGAAAGGTGATTTTAACTTCATAATGGGTGCCTTAGACATTTCTCTCTATAAAATTATGCCACGTCCTCATGGACGAAGCACATGAAGAAATAAAAGGCATTAGAGTGATCCTTATTCCTTAGACTTATTAAATTTAACCACTGTCTTAAAGGGCTGCAGGACTGATGTACAAAATGTTAAAACTATGCTTAATAGGGATATGCTCCAAACATTTCAAAGGAACCAAAAGCGAAGCAAGAGACTGGAAGAACTGACACAAGGAGTTTTATCTCAGAAGACCTGCAGAAATAAGAACGTCTCTTACATGAGAGACAGAACATGTGAGGCCAAGGCATGTTATGCTTAACTTAGGTGTGTGATTCAACAACAAAAGCACACTACATGTTACTGTTCTTTTTATCAAATAACATTTTAATCTTTCATAAGTAAATGTAAAATATTTTTGCTGTGTATTTCAAGACGCATGTTGTCCTGACTGCCCTTTGATTGGGGGAACAATTTGAAAATTTAAATTAGAAACAAAATAAAATGGCTACTTAACACACAGGCTAGTTCACAGTGTTTTCATGAACAAAGCTGCATCTGAAAACTTCTGCATGTATATGGAAAAAGGGCATGATTCATCCAGTAGTACCCTTCTCTTTTTCTTTTTTTATGCTTCAGTGTTCTTCAGGGATTGAAGAATTGGCACTTTCTCTACCTAAGTTTTTGATTACAGAAAAACTCATTCATGCCACAGATGTGCTGGGACACCTGGCTACATCCCCGGGCTCTCAACAGTGCCCAAGTGCTGCTCTTTCTATGAGGTGACTCTAACCACACCATTTAAAACCACGCTTGGAACCACACCCTCACCCCAAGCCAGCATTCTGCTTTACCTTCAAGTGCTACTGAATTCTTCATAGGACTTGTCGAGTTCTAAATTGTTATGTGTATCATTATTGCCTGTCTGCTATTAGGATGCACGTTCTGGGAGGAAAAGTCTCTGTTATATATCCCTATCCCCAGTGCAATGCCAGACACACCATAAACATTCACTAAATATTTGTCAAATGAATGGAGAGGGTTAATTAATATATTACTTGCCACGTTGGTGTTTCTCAGCTTTGCTAAAATAGTATTTTCAAAATTAAGAAATATCCCTCTTTAAAGAAAAAAAACTCTTTTGTGAACAGTCAGGAATGTATCCAGAGGTGTCAGCCCCATGGCTCTTCCAACCCAGCTTACACACAAAACAGAGCATGCTTCATTCATACAGGGTGGCCTCTGATGATTCTAAATGCACCAACAGGAATCATTTTCATTCATCAGCAAATGAAAGCAGAAAAAGTGCAAATCCTCAGAGCACTCTTGGCCTCTACATCCCTAATTTGGAAACCATGAATGCAGCGTCTCACATATGGCGCCTCTATGAGAACGTGCCAGGGAAGAAAGAGGGAGGGACGGAGGGGGATGGTGTTGTTGAGGGGTGATGGTTGCCCTGCCTGAGGCTGGCGACAGCACCTGGGTAAGGAGGACTGAAGGGACTTTTGGGTCAACTAAGGAAAGACAAAAAAGTGCAAAATAACTTTGCCCAACTTACAGTTCGACCGAGGGCTTGCTCTGCACCTGCGCCAGAGAGATGACGTTTGTAATCCTACACAGGTGTGTCCTGTACGTGCACCCAGATCACAAGCCCATCCACTTCATTACAGTGCTTAAGAAGGCATATTCCACTTGTGCAAAAAAGGTTAAACTATGAGTATCACTTTCTCTATGTGTGTATATTTGCACAGGTGTGATTTAGTTCAAAGTTTTCTGACTTTAGTTACTTTCATAATGATGAAACCATTAAAAAGAGATAACAAATCTATCCTTACAGTGAATCTACTGGTAATGTACTAAAAGCAGATGGCATCATCAATCTATGCATTTTATTTATATGTATATATTTTAGCTATACTGATGTTATAATTAATATTTCTAATTTATTATATTTCCAATTCATATGATTTAATGAATTAAGTGATTAAAATATTTTTCCAAAACATTAAAAGGGAAAATGAATTCAAACTGAATGCAGCATGGATTCTTTTTTTTTTTTTTTGAGATGGAATCTCACTCTGTTGCCCATGCTGGAGTGCAATGGCCTGATCTCAGCTCACTGCAACCTCTGCCTCCTGGGCTCAAGTGATTCTCCTGCCTCAGCCTCCTGAGTAGCTCAGATTACAGGCGTGCACCACCACGCCTGGCTAATTTTTGTATTTTTAGTAGAGACGGGGTTTCACCATGTTAGTTGGGCTGGTCTCAAACTCCTGATCTCGTGATCTGCCTGCCTCAGCCTCCCAAAGTGCTGGGATTACAGGCATGAGCCACTGCACCCGGCCTGAATGCAGCATGAATTCTTAATGCTACAATGAAAACACAATGTTTTCAGTATGGCCCTAATTAATGCCGTATACCCAAATTTATAGTGAAATTTTTCAGTTTGATTTTAATCTACTTAGATAAACATAAATAAGACAATTAACCTTTTTCTTTTGCTTTAATTTATGATATTAATTGGAAATATAATAAATTAGGGTCACCAGATCCTCTATATTAAAACTTGTTTTCTTAGGATTGAATTTTATCTAAGAATGTGAGAACCCTGCTTTCGTTTTCTGAAGCCAAACATGACTCAGAGTAAAAATGTAAATAGCCACATGTGTGAAATGGGATGGCCAGATCCTTGGTCCTCCCTCCTTCCCCTGTAGCCTCCCTTCTCTCATGAGGACCGGAAGGGAGGCCCTGACATGGACTCCAGTCCTCTTGCTTCTGGTTGCTGGTGTGGGTCTGATGCTATCCTCTTCACTTTCCCTCTATTTTGCTTTTCTGCGGAACCCTTCCTTTCTCCAGTTTCTTGCACCCAATCCATCTACCAGTTTCTTCTGGTACCAAACATGAAATCTTTCCAAGCATTCAAACAAACCTATTTTAAACACTCAAAAAGTACGGTTTTCTGAAAACCTATCAGAAGAAACTTGTCTTCTCTGAAATGGCACCTTTATGTCTTGTCCCCCAAAATGGTGAGCTGTGTAGTTCCAATTTATTCCCCTGTTCATCCCTCCATATCCAGCAAGCTGAGCCCAGGTTTTAGTTAACGTATGATCACTGCAGGTCAGTTTACCCTCTCCTCACAATATATCTTTAATCATCTTCATGCACAATTGGTTTTTTGTTTGTTTGTTTTGTTTTTTGAGACAGAGCTGTGATCTGTCACCCAGGCTGGAGTGCAGTGGCGTGATCTTGGTTCATTGCAACCTCCATATCCAGGGTTCAAGTGATTCTCTTAGTAAAGATGAGGTTTCGCCATGTTGCCCAGGCTGGGCTCAAGCGATTCATCCACCTCGTCCTCCCAAAGTGCTGGGATTACAGGCATGAGCCACCCTGCCCAGCCTCATGCAGAATTCTTTAAAAGTCAAATCCTGAAAGATGCTAAGTTTAATAGCATTAAAATAGAGTCAGTAAAATGGTAGTTTATATACATCTTATATTTATATATAATTCAACAATAAAATAAAATGCAATAAAAGAGTGCCTGTCACAAGGTAGTAAGTGAATAAATATCAGATGAACGGTGCAGCTGGTTGTCAGGTATTTCTCTCTGTCTGTCTCCCTCTCTCTCTCTCTCTGTCTCTTTCTCTCTTTTAGAGCAGGTTTAGGTTCACAGCAAACTTGAGCAGAAAGGACAAAATTCTCACGTACTACCTTCCTCCACACAATCACAGCCTCCCCCACTGTCAACAATCTGCACTCTAGAGGTACATTTGTTACAGTGGATGAATCTTCATTGACACATTGTTATCACCCAAACTCTATAGAGTTCAATAGTCCAAAGTTACATTACCGTTCATGCCTGGTGCTATACCCTCTGTTCTTAATAAATGTACAAAGACATGTATCCTCCATTATCGTTTCATACAGAATACTTTCGCTGCCCTAAAAAATCCTCTGGGTTTTGTTGATTTATCCCTCCCTCTCCACTAACCCCTGGCAACCACTGATCTTTTTACTGTTTCCATGATTTCGCCTTTTCTAGAATTTCAAATAGTTGGAATCATATATATGTAGCCTTTTCAGATTGTCTTCTTTTTGTTAGTAATATACATTTAAGGTTTCTCCATGTCTTTGCTAGAGATCTCATTTCTTTTTAGTGTTGAATGCTGAATAATATTCCATTTTCTGGATGTACCACAGTTTTATTTATTAATTGACCTACTATAGGATATCTTGGTTGCTTTCAAGTTTTGGCAATGTTGCATAAAATTGCTATAAACATTTGTGTGCAAGTTTTTAAGTAGACATAAGTTTTCAACTCCTTTAGTAATACCAAGATGTGTCATTGCTGGATCACATGATAAAAGTATGTTTAGTTTGTAAGAAACTACTATACACTCTTCCAAAATGGCTGTTCCACATTCCCACCAGCAGCGAATGGGAGTTCCTGTGTCTCCACATCCTCCTTAGCCATTTGGTGTTGTCACTGTTTGGATTCTGGTCATTCTGATAGGTGTGTAGTAGTATCTCATTGTGTCTCCTTCTCTTTTAAGACTACCTGTGTGATTCAGATTTATTTATATTAATACAAATGATTAAAATTAAAACAATGAATGTTGGAATACATATGAAATGATAGCTTCATTTAGATCTTGACTGAACAATTCTCATATCTGCTACTTTCCCGAACATGACAGAATTGGACATGGACCAGAAGGGACTTTTCATACATGGCCTGAATAGACAGTCTTAAACTCACTTATTAAGTGGTTCTTTGATAGATAATTGACCTTAGTGATTTGTTCCTGTGTAAATGGCTCTTATTTATTTTTCTGCTTAGGTGTGCACTTTAGGAATCCAGACGACAGTAATCTACAAGGAGTAAGGGAGGTGGAGGCTGGTGAACCTCATCCTCAGGGGAAACAAAAGATGAATTAACCAATCAAACAAAGCAAGACTATGCCCCACTGCCTGTCTTTTGTTTGTTTGTTTTTGCTTTTTAGCTTGTTTATAATGAGGTCATTCTTGAACTTGATGCAGATAATCTCTGGGGAATGAATACTAGAATGCATTCTCAGTTTGCATCAGGGGAGAATAAAAATGGCTTTCATACCTTTGCCATAAAATCCACTGCTTTAAAGTATGTTTACAATTTAAATTCCAGAACTGAGAGTATCTAAAAATCAGGCAGGAGAAGGATGCAGTTGGTTTCTTCCTTGCCTTTTCCTTACAAGGAAGAATATACTAAGCCTTTTAAATCAGAGAACAAATGGGTAGGCAATTAAATTACACACAAGAGAAATGCAAGTAGTTCAATAGCACCTATTGCAAAAATAGGGCCTCACCACTTAATAGATCTGTTACTCTTAACATAATATGCATATGTTGACAATATCATATACTTGCCAATGAATTAGCTATTATCATTAAACTGATATCAACATCAATGAATAATTTATAGCATATTCAATTACAGCAGTGTTGGGATGTTTATGACAGTCTTCATAAAAGGGTAATGATCATGATGATGTATAGTGGATGAAAAATTACTTTAAACAGCTTGCAACAGAATTCCTCTCAGGAGGTATCTGCCTTTATTTGAAAAAACAAATACTATGAGGTTACTTAGAGGACAGTGAGACCCTGAGGGTGTGGCCTACTAGGCATTCAGGGCAACAGAAGAGATTGTTCACCTGCTCCGTGTTTGCAAAAGGGAAGGATTTTGAGCTGGGGAGAGAAGACAGAAAAAGCTGGAGTAGCTTTTGTCAACCTATTATTTGGTGAGACAAGGACCTCAAAACAGGTAAGGACCTGGGTGGGTACTGCTATTGCTCTCAGGAATCTTTCATTTTAAATAAAATGGATACATCTTTGGGCTTCTGGGTTCACGTTGAAAGAAACTAGGCTGTGCCTGAGCCTCAAAGTAAATTTTAATAATAGTGTGCAAGACTGTCACTACATACTATATATATGTAGAGTATATCTCATATATATACACATACACACACACACACACAAAGGATACTATGTACTATAGTATTTATTTCCTTCAGATATTTATGAAAACTCAAGTCCCAATGTCTGAGAACTGGTTTATAGAAAGAGCGAGTAAAAAGAAGGTAAGGGAATGCAGTGATTTTTACTAAATTTTCAATTAACTGTTACTTTTCAATGGTGCTAGGTTTGAGAAAGCTTTTTAAAATGATATCATTATTATGCATTTGTTTTTAATATCAAGACTTTCAGTATTTTTTCTGCTTAAAGGCTACTGGAAGGTACAAAGTTTGTGAATTCCAAACCAGAGGTATGTAGAAATTGCAGTTATAAGTTTGTAATAACTGAAATCAACCCTTACTCTTATTGCAAAGTCAGTTAAACAATCAGCGTTTCCATAAAATCTGAACTGAGATATGTCCATGTAGGTGCCTCTAAATAATATAGAAGTATATTTCATAAAGCGAGAGAGATTCTCAAAAATAATTTCCACTAAAAAAATTTCATAATTTAGGTGAACCAAGATGAGTTATGTTTCTTTCTAAATTGTGTTTCAGAGAGAAAGTATGTTGCAGTGATTGGAGAGGCTGCCTTGGACCTAGGTTCAAATCAAATCTTAAAACCTATGTCCCCCAGGTAAGTTACTTAAATGCCTGTAAAGCACGAACAAAGTGTGAACCTACCTCATAGGTTGTTTTCAGGATTAAATGATATTTCAAAAGTGAATTAACAAAGTGCTCAGTAAACATTGTATGTCACAGAACTATCTACTACATCAACTTTTTAAAGGGCATTCTTAATTGCTTTCTTACCTGGTCAAAATATAAATTCATTTAATAAAATGTTGATATGTGATAGTGAAAGGAATACGATTTAGGGTTTAAGTTTATAAATTGGGTTTAGGGTGTAAACTGTATATATCAAATAGATCTCTTGCTAACTGTGAGATGAGCAGCGAAGTTTTCTGGATATTCACTCTGAGAGTGAAGCAGTCACGGAGGTCAAATGTACCTCAAAACTATTTTTTTCTGGCAACTGTTTTTCTGAGAGCAGACACCCTCACAAACACACTTGTCAGTTCTCAAAATTGCTGAACACCGTAAGTGAGTTTCAACTTTACTCTTCAAGTGCACCCAGGAAAGGCCTCTCCATTTTTTTTTAAACACAAAAAAAATTCAAGTGACTCCTTGAGTTTCTTCTCTAAAGACACCACTCAGGAAATGTGATCTTGATAAGTCTAATGGTTTGTATTACTTGGTGTAAATTTTGAGCTGCCCTTGCAGATACCGAATACAAAAATGACAAAGCATTGACAATGACAAAGAATGCCTCCAGTAAGTCTTACTGCATTCTAACTCAACTCAAATGTGACTTTTTATTTCCACATTTAGATATTTCGTGATGTTAGAATCCCATGATTTTCTCTAAATTACAAAGTGTTGATAAAACCAGACTTTTAGAAAGCACCTAAGTAATTCTAGGGCCTTGAATAACTGCTTTCCTTGAATAACTTTGTAACATCATCAGTCAGAGGCAAATATTGTGTGTAGGTGCAGGGTGGATTTCTCCTCCCAAGACCATGCTCCCAAGTTTAAAGGCTACACTTACATATACTTTCTCTCTCTTTGACTACTGTTGAATCTCTGCAGATCTGAACACATAGTCTTTTCAAGCAGATATATACTCTATTTTGCAGCAGGAGATTTACTCCATTGGATGTTTCATAAAAATACATGCTGCATATACACCATGGAATATTATGCAGCCCTAAAAAGATGAATTTATGTGCTTTGCAGGGACATGGATGAAGCTGGAAACCATCATTCTCAGCAAAATAACACAGGAACAGAAAACCAAATACCGCATGTTCTCACTTGTAAGTGGGAGATGAACAGTGAGAACACATGGACACAGGGAAGGGAACATCACATACTGAGGTCTGTCAGGGGGTGGGGTGCTAGGGGTGTGATAGCATTAGAAGAAATACCTAATGTAGATGACAGGGTGATGGGTGCAGCAAACCACTATGGCACATGTATACCTATGTAACAAACCTGAATGTTCTACATATGTATCCCAGAACTTAAGGTATGGTATAATAATAATAATAAAGACTACATGCAAGGCCTCATGTTACTTAGGTTTATTATATCAATTACATATAGTTAGTACTATACCCTCAAACAAAGATTCACTGTCTATAAAGATGGACATTAAAATATTTAAAGATGGATGGTGAGGGTTGATGATGCTGAATTCTGATCTTTTGGCTTCTTTTGTGTGCCGGACAGCTCTCATCCTCCCCAACTGATTGAGCAGAGGTCTCTCCTTTGGGGCCTGGATTAAAGTCCTTGCCTGGACTCAAAATCTACTACTAGCTTTTGTTACTGGTTTTAGCTTTGTAAGTCCTTGCTTCGCAGCTAACGGAGCAGATGTTTGAACTTGAACTTGATTCTGAGAAAACCTGCCACTACTATGCACTTAAGCAACTTAACATTAGAATGATCTTCACTTTTAATCTATAATACAGTGAAGACACCGGTTACTATCCTTATTATTTAACTTTGTGGTGGATGTGATGGTCAATAGAGCAAAACTGAAAAACTGAAATAAGGAGGGGAGTCATTTGGCAAAAAGACTCACGATTATCAAGATCAATGAAAAAACCTTTTGGAATTAATTAGAAAATTCAGTAAAATAGAAGCTTAAAAATTTAAAAATAAAAGCTTCCTCACGGATACACACACACACACACACACACACACACACACACACACACGTAAATTCATAATTTTCTCATATACTAATTTTACATAATATTCTCACATACATAATTTTCTCATAAAAATAATTGCTCAGAATATTAATAGAAAACCATCCCATTCAGAAAAGCAACACGGAGTAGAAAATACTTAGGAAATAAATATACTGTGAATTGGGAAGTTTCTTTATGAAGAAAACAACATGTATTTACTGAGATACAAAAAAAGCACATGTGAATAAATGTAAATGGAATATCACATTCCTTCAGTATTATAAAGATTTCCATTGGTCTCTAGATTAATTTAAATATTAAAGCAGTTCAAATCCAAAGTCCAGTAAATTTTAAAGTTGTTTTTGGACACGATGACACTAAAGTTCATCTGGAAGAATGAACATGCGAAAAACACAGGAAAAATAAAGAATGATGGAAAGATGAACATATTCTAAAGCACCAATACACAGAACAATATGAAATGACCCCAGAATCAATAGATAACAATAGGAGAGAAGAAAAGACTCCAGAAAAGATATACATGTTTACAAGACTTTAGGATTTCATCATGAAACATTATGGATTCGTTACCTAGAATTAGTAAAAACAGGTTTAACACTTAAGTAGAGAGAGAGCATTTGATTTTTTCATAATGACACAAAGTAAATACCAGATGGATTAGAAATGTAAATGTGAAACATAAAACAAAAAAGCACTAGGGGATGTACAAATGGATTTCATATACTACTGGGAAGAACTAAGGTTGATACAAAAGCCAGGAGCCATGATGAAAAAGACTGATGCACACATAGTATAAACAAACGAGTAGTGAGGAAAGGACTAAACAAAATATTAGCTATGAACATGATAGACAAAAAGTTTAGACACTTAGCATTGCTAAATTCTTCCTTTAATTTAACCAATCTATTGGATATAAAATGATATCCCTTTTTAGTTTTAGTTTGCATTTTCCTAATTACTAGTGAGGTTGAGCCTTGGAATAAATTCTTTACCAAAGAGGTAAAGAATCAGCATGGATAAAATTAAAGTCCTTTACTGAGCAATATAAACAAAAACATAAATAACTATAAGAAAATGCTCTGTTCATGAATGAAAGGAGTGGATATTAAAAAGGCTATACATTCTCCAAAATGTATTTATACTTTTAACACAATTTCAGTCAAAATTCAAGGGATTTTCTGGAACATGACAAAATGATTCTTTCATCTGGAATCTCAAGCAAGCAATATAAAGTAAGAATATTTCAAGAAGGAGGAATACAAGTGGGAAATTATTTTATCTCATTTATAAATGCTACATAAAGCCTCAAAAATTAAAGTGTTGTCGCATTGATGTAGAGTCAAGATGGCTTGGCAGAACAGAATGGAAAACCAGGAAACAGCCCGGGGTACTCAGGCGCTGATGTGTGACAAAAAGAATTACAAGTCAATGTTAAAGGCCTGAATCATATCAAAAGGTCTTAGGGAAGCTGCCTATACATCATGTACATTAAAGACTTTAAGAACTAAATAAACCAAATAAGGACAAAAATAAGTTAAAAGAATATTTACATGATTTCAAGGATGAATAAAGAGTCCTGAACACAAACAAGAATGGAAGCAATCAAATTCCAAAAGTAATAATTGTATGCAGATACAAGATACTGCTTCAGCTTTAGTATCCTAGTGATACTGACTTTGAAAGTTTAAATATAATTTTAATACATCCTCATAGGGAAGCACACTATCCATACTAAAGTTAGAATACATCTTCAGATGGTTCAGGTGTTCACTTCTTTTTCTTTCTCTTCTTTTTCTTTCTCCTCCTCCACTCCCTCAATATAATAAGAATAGAGTATGACACTGGGTAGTTTTACAGAGATAATTTAAATAAAGATATAAGATTGTCTGGGTGTGGTGGCTCACACCAGTATTTTGGGAGGCCAAGACGTGCAGATGAACTGAGGTCAGGAGTTTGAGACCAGCCTGGCCAACTGGGCGAAATCCTGTCTCTACTAAAAATACCAAAAATTAGCCAGATGTGGTGGTACGTGCCTGTAATCCCAGCTATTCAGGAGGCTGAGTCACAGGGATGATCTGAACCCAGGAGACGGAGACTGCAGTGAGCCTAGATCTTGCCACTGCACTGCAGGCTGGATGACAGAGCAAGACTCTGTCAAAAAATAAATCAAAATAAATAAAATAAATAAGAAATAAAGATATAAGACTGATAACAAATATTCTTCAAATTCTGGTCTTATTTTTTTAAAAGAAATAATCAGTCATCTCTCTCGAGCATAAATATCTACTTTTTAGGTGAACAATTAGTAATATAATGATCTCTTCCATTGGAGGGGATAAGATCTAGCATATTTATTTGTACGTGGCAAAGCTAAAGTCACACATTGTTCAACATCTCTGAGAATTTTGGATGACCTCACATAAATGTTGAAAACACACATCCCAAAAGGTAGATATGTAACCTAATTCTTTGAAAATTACTAAAACAAGGCTGGATGTGGTGGCTCATGCCTGTAATCCCAGCACTTTGGGAGGCTTAGGCAGGCAAATCACGAGGTCAGAAGTTCGAGACCTGGCCAAGATAGTGAAACCCCGTCTCTATTACAAAACAGAAAAAATTAGCTGGGCGTGGTGGCAGGTGCCTGTAATCCCAACCACTGGGGAGGCTGAGGCTGGAGAATTGCTTGAACCTGGGAGGTGGAGATTGCAGTGAGCCGAGATCTCGCCACTGCACTCCAGACCAGCGACAGTGTGAGACTGTCTCAAAAAAAAAGAAGAAAGAAAGTTACTAAAACATCCAAGAATGTGAATGTAAGAGGCCCACAAATACTACCCACAAAGCTTTCATTTTAAAAGGATAGGACAGTCGGTTGTTCGGCAAATGTTTCCTGTGGGGCTTGTCTGCTCGAGGTGCTGGGGCTTAGAGGAAGTGAGATGGGCCAAGGTCCCTGGTGGAAAATGTCCAGGAGCCTGTGGAGTCAGGAATCAAGTAAAGAAACTGACAAGGGAGGAACTATGGCCCTTGCTATAATGAAAACTGGAGGCAGCTTTACTGAAAGAGGACCTCGCAATTTTCTAGTCAGTATTTTGTATTCTTTTTCTTAAAGAAGATCTGCTAAACTGTACAAGTTCTGGATCCACCAACACCGGGGTTCTTCTGGGTGATAAGAACCAAAAAGAAGTCAGAGAAACAAGAAAGGATGGATAGCATGTGATGGTGTTGCTGGGGAGTGGGTGAGGGGATCTTCAAGCAAAGACTCAGTGACATGGAGTGACAGAGACCCAAGAGAGAGGGTGACCTGGAAGGCCTGTGTGCCAGGGCTGAGCAGAAGAGAGACAGAAAGGAGGGGGAAGCGAGACGAGGCTGCAGGGCCCCAGGTTTACTCTGAGGAAGGCAGGAATTTGAGTTGCCCTAACTTACTGCTTTAAAGACCATGTGCCACGTGAAGACAGACTAAGCACCAGCTAGGGCCACTGCCCTTGTCCAGGTGCCAGAACCACAGCAGCTTTTGACTGATTGATGGGAGTACAAGCACTAAAAAATGGCCAAATTCTAGGTCTGTTTTACAGATAAGGTGGTAAATATCAAGTCTGACTAAAAGGAAGGAATCACACGTGACGGTGATTTGGGGCCTTAGGCTTTGAATAATGAGTGTGTTGATAATCATTACAGCAGTGGTTTTGGTTGACTGACAGATGGCAAAGCAGTTCAGAAAGACACAGCCCCTCATTTAAATTTCTATGTTACTGGGATGACAAAATCACACACTTTAAAAATTGCTATTCTTTTGTTCATGCAAAATGGAAAATAACATCTTTCTAAAATATGAAATTATGCTAAGTATACATGTAGAAATAATAGAGAAATTGTTTTGTGTCTTAGCCTATGGTTATAACAAATGATAAGTATTAAAGTAAAAGTAATATATTCCACCAAAAGGAGTTATGATAGAAATATTGAGAAAACTTTCCTATGTATTTATTTTAATTTTAAATTAAAAATATCCTGACTTTAAAAAATTTAAATCACTTGAAGACTTTCATTAAGCCAACAAAAATTGTACAGAATATAATTTGCTTTATTATATATACTACATGATGGGAAGTTTTTCTGTTGTTGTTGTGCATGTCCTTTTTTCTTTCTATTTTAGGCTATGAAGTCTCCCCTATGTTTTAAAGATCTATTTTTGTAGTAGTAAAAGGCAATGCTTAATCACACTAAACTGTGATTGAGAAAATAATTCCAGTTCTGTTCAGTTCAGCTGATATTTATTAAGCATCGGTCCGTCCGCATTCCCTGGGGTTGTCATGGTTTAGTGAAGGCGATACACACAAGAACAAATGCAGTATATGAAGTGCACAGGAAAGTCACAAAACCAGCTTCCTTGGGAAATAGGGTGGGGTAATTGTTTCTGGAAGAAGTAACAGCGGAACTGATTTCTCGGGAGTTGAAAAGCTGGTGATCTGTACAATGTAGTACATGATTAAACTCTCAAATGCTTGGAGTGCAGTAGGTCCATGCTTTGTAAAGTCGAGGGCACATATGGTAGGGTTCAGGGAAAGGGCAGGCATCGGTATGCCACACAATGGTACCTCTCCTTGGCCCTTAAACTCACCCAGTGATTGGGGGGCATTATTTTTCATACCAATAGAGACTTGGAGACTTTACAAAGTAGAATACAAGATGTATGGAAATTTTAGAGCCAAAGCACAGAACTTATGAGCGTGGCATGTCTCTAGAGACCTGCTCTGGTCAACAGGCCCTGATTCCTGCAGCCCATATGGCTGAGGGCTGGCTCTGCAGAGAGAGCAACCGTGGAAGGTTGGAGGGTGGGAGGTGGCCTTGGCATGGCCCTGGCCGGCACAGAGCCCTTCCCGGAGGTAAGAGATGGGGAGTGTGGGGGATGCTGGGAAAAGACCAACGGGAGCTGGCACTGAAAACCAGATCAATGAGGAAATAACCACATAAATGTGATAGAACCCACACCTGGTTTCTGGCCAGGAATAACATGGGAAGTGGTGGCAGGAACGAATTTGAGAGTTGGTTCAAAGGAGGGAGTTACCCATCATGTAAAAGTGTACCTTAGCTATTGCATGGTTTGACCATTTACCTGACACCTAGAAATTTACAGTCTTAACACACACAGGGGTTCTAAATCTTTCAATCATTTTTGTTTAAATCGACTGAAATGTTTTTACTCCCACAGCTCTGTGTTCTGAGACCCAGCAAGGTAACTGGTGGAACCACCCTGTGTTTCTGCAGTTAGCTTTGCCTCCACAGTCAGAGGGTGGAGGCCGCTGGGATCCCAGAGACTGAACAAAAAGGAAAAGTGTAAGTTCCGCCACTTAGAGCTCCCCCAGGAGTCTGCCAGATTCGACCACTATAACCAGCTCTTTTGAGAATCCACAAACGGAACCACGTCAACCTGATTTTCTCACGTTTCTGTTGAACACAAAGAAAGCTGTTACCTGGGAAATCTACCTGCAACAAGGCAAATTAAAATATGATTTATTTAATGGTGCTGCTCAGCTGATTAAATGTTATTCACTCTTCATTTTGTCCTTTAGCCCAAGCAGAACATTTATATGACACTTGGATCTTGGTATAAGAAAATACACGTTCGGTGCATCTGTGACCTTTGAAATTTACAAAATTATGTACCAAAAAATCCCACCAAGGGCAATGCAGTGCATCCCACACTGAAGTGTCATGCTAATAGAGAAGGAGATTTCATTCTAGGCAGTACATAGACGGTCACTGCAGAAATTCTGATGGCATCACAACCCTCCTAGCAATTTGGAGGTTAGTACTGCTATGTGACATGCATGCCTATAATTTTATATGCACGTATAGTATAATGTCATACATATATAACAATGTATAACATGTATATCTATAAGTAAATGCATACATTTAAAAGAGCAAATCATTCAGAAAGGTCTTCTCCTTCTTCCCTCACCAAAAGGGGATTCATTCAGTTCTTTACACTATTTTATTCCAATTTTAAGCTTGTAGCATTAATTTTCTTTTTTTCTGGTACCCACCACTTGTGGGTTCAGAGGACCTGCCTGTAGGTCTTTCTTTCCAGTAATTAAAATAGCTACAGACATTGAGAAGACTGTTATTTCTTTAAATTAATAATTTCAGTTGAAAGATTTTCAGTTTGGGATTGTACCAGATTCAATGGCTATAATCTCAATAATAAATAATAAAATGATCTGATTTCAGTCTATTTTCTGAGGTTAGTTCTTAGCAGTGAACTCTTAAAATCTTTAATGCATGAAATCTCAGGTTTACAAAAATCAAGTTTCTTTGTTCTCTGTTTTATTTACTAATTTTCTAATTTTGCATTTAAAAGAATACAGGCTATATAAATACCTTGGTTTGTATTTTTAATTCTTTAAAAATTTTCAGATGAGTTATTTGTTTTATTGCATGCAATTTTTCTCCAGACTGGAAGGAAGGCAATGATTATACTCTCAGTTTTTAACAGGGTGGTAGATGCTGAGGACTGAGAATGAAGCAGGGCCTTAGGGAAGAGTTTTTTGTTTCTAAATTCTGCACACACAGTAGTCAAAGTTGTCTTTCCAAAAAAAAAAAAATATGTAACCAATCAGATCTCGTTGATCGCTGCTCAAAATCCTCTAATGATTCCCACCACGTCCAGAAGAATGCTAACCTTGGCCTTCAGTCCTGCCTGACCTGCCTATGTCTTCTCTCTGCTTCCATCTCTCACTGTTTCTTACTCACTTCGGCTTCCATCGCCTTGGGCTTCTGGAAATTCCTGAGCAGGTTGTTCTCCCAGAGTCCGCAGAGTGGCTTCTTTTCCATCACATCTCCTAAACCTAATTAGCCATCAAGAATGACGGTATGACTACCCCTTCCCCTTCCCTTCCATGCTGAATCTTCCCCTTCTCTAGGTTCCATCTTAGGTCCATTTGCAATCTGATATATTTCACGTACTTATTGGTTGATTTTCTGCTTCCACTTCACCCAGTGAGATGTCAGTGCTATGAGAGCAGAGATCTTGCCTAAGTTACTCAATGCTGTGTGCCCAGGGCTGAGAGGAGTGCTTGGCACCCAGCAGGCATTCCCTATTTCGATGTTATCTTTTGACTGAATGCAGTTTTGACTATTAACTTTGAGCTATTGCAGCAAGTCCGATTGGAATGTTTGCCCTTTGGGAGAAATAGCATGTATCAAGCAGATTCACACTTGGGAGCAAGGACTTCCATTGTCTAAGAAGATATCTCAGAAACTCAGAATGTTATACAACCATGAATATTAGGACACTGGTCTGGCAAACATTATGCACCTCTAAAAGTGTTTTTCTTATAGCTTGATCTTTTTATTTCATGAAGGGAGAGTAATTTTCCCACAAGTAGAAGACCAGCACTATGTATAAAATGCCTCTGCACTATGTACACCTGCATCTTGTTTGTAGGAGCCAATGCTGAATATATTAGCTAATTATAGATATGCAGATGTCTTGTTTTCTTTAACACAAAAATATGTAAAAGCACGTGAAACAGTTTAGCACTCAGGTCCATGGATGAATATCCAATTTCCATTAGATGAACTTGGGTTAAATGGTAAAGAGATAGATAAAAGTCAGAACAATAAGGAAGATTATTCATAATTCAAAATCTTCACATTCTGCTGTCATTCCTCAGGCTTTAAGACACTAAAATGGGAAAAAAATCTAAATTGCAAAACAAATTATCATCCATTGATTCATTTCTTAGGATGTTCATCACAGAGAAATTAAATCTAAAGCCTAGAAGACTACCAAAAGGGGAAAAACATTAGCTTTGGGAACTCTGAGAGACAATATGAAAAACCGTTAGGTATTTATTAATCTAGATATGCTTACAGGGGTGGGGGAAATTGTGATTTTTGAATGAGAAATTAAGAAAACTGTGATTTGCACAGACATTTTCAAAAGGGGATTTTCATAACGACAGTTGGGACTTATTCAACATATGATTGATACATTTGCTTTCAAGACCATGTGGTCATTAAGATGGAATGGATTGATGTGACTAGCCAACCAACTAGTCAAAAGAATAATGCTCTGTTAGTGGCAAAAAATTCTGAACCTTATCTGAAGGAAGACAGCTCCGCAGAGCAGGAAATAATGTGGCATCCTGCAGGCAGATGTGCAGCTGCCCAGGGTTCCTCTAAGAGCAGAGAGAGCATTTTCCTCACTCTACTACCCTGTAAGATGTCTATGTCTCGATGTCCAAAACCTGTGACTATGTCATGTTGCACAGAAAAGGAGAATTAGGGCTGAAGATGGAATGAAGGCTGTTAATTAGCTGATCTTCGAGTCTAACATGAACTATCTGGGTGGGCTCCATGTAATCACAAAGTTCCTTCAAAAGCCAAAGAGAGGGGCAGGAGAGTCAAAACAGGAAGACGACAGTGTGAGACATACTCAACCAGCCATTGCTGGCTTTGAGGAGTGAAGAGGCCACAGACCAAGGAATGCAGGAAGCCTTTAGAAGCTGGAAAACGAGATAAAATGGATTTCACCCTAGAGCTTCCAGAAAAAAACACAAACCTGCCAACACCTGGATGTTAACCCAGCGAGACCAATTTTGCACTTCTGCGTCCCAGATCTATAACATAATAAGTATATGTTGTATGAAGTCACTAAGGGTGTGAAAATTTGTTACAGCAGCAATACAGCACTCATACATAGGTGGAAAATCTACTGCTAAGTTATGTGCTTGTGAGCAGCACTTCAGGCTTCACTGGATAAGAAGTGGCTGCTTTTATCAGCCCACCTAGGGACAGCAGCGGGTTGCTGTGCCCGCTGATTCCCAAAGCCCATGCTGCTCCCTCCAAGGTCATAACCAATAGATCATCCTCCTGCTATAACCACCAGGGCTCATCCTTCGGCTGCTGGAAGAGGATGGATCTATATTGCCTGGCCAAATATAAGTCTGATAGGACCAAGGCAATCTCAGTATGTGCTGTGCACATAGAAGTACTAAGGACAGGGCATTCATTGCCCTTTGTCCATTTTCTTGAGTCAATGGCCAACTCAGTGGCCACTGTCCACAAGTCACTGTTAAATGACTTTCTTTTCATATAATTTCAATGACGAGAGACAGAAAAAGTTTTCCCAAGAAGGCAGATTGCAAAACGGATGGCTAATCCTGTCTATACAAGCAAGGAATGGCTCATTAGAATTAGTGCCTTTTCAGATGAGTCATTCAAGAGAATACAACCTGGTCAACTGGGAAGATGTGCTCTGATATTTTGGTTTTGGTTTTTGTCCTGTTAACTTTAACTTACCCACAAACTAGGGAGGAAAGAGGTAGCTTTCCAAAAATGTTCTCCATCATCTTGTGTTCTTGTCTGCAACTCCTGCTATTAGTATTTATCATTGGCCTTGTTCTGATAGAGTCATAGGCAGTGCCTATGATTTCACTTGGAAAAGAAAGAAGCGTAAGAAAGGATTCAGAGGATCCTGAATTCTGAGGCTTCCTGCTCATGCATTTAGTGGACATCTCTGGTATGGCATAGGAAGTTCTTAGAGAAATCTTTGCATTTAATTCAAGAGTTTTTAGGGCAGACCCTTTTTATGTCAGTATTTGACATTCTCCAGGGTCTAACAGGAATTTCAGGCCAAGAATGTCCCCTAGCGATGCAAACATTCTCTACCAGTGCCCAATAGCAAGTCACTAATCATTTTTCAAAAGGTAAATATCTAATGGTGGACTATGGTGGTCAGTATGTTCAAAAGCTTAAGGTGGTCTTTCTGCTGCCCCTACTAGCTTTTGCCATGAACTCCACTCTCTTTGGGTATTTGTTGCTGTTTGGGTAAAGCAGCTCATGGATCTTAGGCATCCAGGACTGTGCCTGGTATTCTTATCCACTGAAGACTTTGAGAGCGTCTTGTTGTTTGGGATCACCTTAAAAAATAAATCCCTTCCTCCCTCCCTCCCTCTCTCCCTCCTTCCCTCTCTTCCTTCCTCCATCACTCCCCCTCTTCTTTCCTCCCTTTCTCCCTTCTTTCTTTTTTTCCTCTCTCCCTCCCGTCCTTCCTTATCCATGCCCCAAAACTTTTATGAAGGGATCCAAACTTACTAACAATATAATAACTTTGATATGTGCCTTTACTGGTGTCATGATTATTGGGCTTACAAATGAGAAGGCTGACAGAATTGGCACCAGCACGACTCCTATGACAAGGTGAGGCTGGCTTGTCTTCCTTCCGTCCTTCCTTCCTTCCTCCCTCCCTCCCTCTATCCCTTCTCGCTTGTCCCCCTTCCCCCCTTCCTTCCTTCATCCCTCCCTTCTTCCTCCTTCCTTCGTTTTCCTCCTCATCTATCTTTTTTCTTTTTTCTATTTCTTTTTTTCTAATGGGACTTAACAATACCCCAGAATATAAGATAGGATTTCTCCAGGATCCAAGGAGTTGTACCAGGTGTTATATTTCTTACTCATTTCAAGGCAGCATCAGGGAAATATTCTTTTATCACTTCATAAATATCCTCGATTCTTCAAATTTTCCTTGTTGGGTTGTCCTCATAATTCTGCAGAATTGACAAGCCAGGCTCACCTTGTCATAGGAGTCGTGCTGGTGCCAATTCTGTCAGCCTTCTCGTTTGTAAGCCCAATATCGTGACACCAGTAAAGTCGCATATCAAAGTATCTTATACGTCATTATAAGTTTGGATCCCTTCATAAAAGTTTTGGGGCATGGGTAAGGGAATGCGCATATCTTTGTGTGCCAACTGTTAAAATAGATTGTATGGTCTTTCAAATAAAGACAAATTGAGATTGGCTTTTTCTCAGAAACTAGGATTGGAAAGAAAGGGAATTTTTCAGATGTAAGCCCCTGGTGCCTACCAAGCTTCCTTTTTAGCTTGAACTATATTGAATACTGTCAAAGCCACAGGGAGCACTGCTTTATTTAGACCTTAATAATCTATAAAGTCAACCTAGAAAAGCTGACTGCTTTGGTCAAATAAGCCATCTGTGTAGAGAGGTGTTGCAAACCAGGAGACCAGTCTCTGTGACATCCTTAGTTAATACAGATGTCTCCAGTTCCTTCCTAGGAAATCCATCTTGTTTTTGTTTGGGGATTGCTGGGTCTTGCTGGCGGAGAGGCATTTAGTCAGTGTGTACAATCACAATAGGTATACCCATCATTTCCACCATGCCTGTCCCTTCATGTGGAAGCTCACCCTGGCCTGCACATGGGGTATGGCTGGGCCAGCTGGATATGAGACGAGACCTTTCATTTTGAACAGCCACCTTTCCCCTCTCTCTCTCTGAGCAGCCTCCAATTCTTTAGTACGATGGCCAGGTCTAATTACACTGACTAAGCTCAGAAAATGTGGCTTCCCAACTAATTGCCATAAAAGTAGCTTCCGAATGTGGTCCCTCTTGCCAGGAGTGGTGGAAGAGTACTCCAGCCCTCCCCATGCAGTGGGGGTCACCTGGCTGTCCTCCTCACCCACTTCCACTATGACTCCTCCCATAATCACGAGAATGGAATCAAAATCTTTCTTCAAGATTGCCATGTTTCATCCCTTCCCGAACCTCCATCAGGGAATTTTTCAAATCAGTGAACTTAAGCATAAATACTCTAAATTTCCTAGAACCTTATAGAAGAGAGAAGAATACCAATTTTGATTTCTTTTTTCTTCCAAGGTATTTAGGTTTTACTTATCAGTGGACAAGGACTTGTATGATGGTCTGAGTAATTCTCCTTCTTGAAGATGTCCACATCTTAATCCCTGTGAATATATGACCTTACATAGCAAAAGGGACTCTGTTGCTGTGATTAAGAAACTTGAGATGGGACAGTTGTTCTGGATTATCTGGATAGTCCCAATGTCATCACAAGACGAAAGCAGGAGGGACAGAGTCAGGGAGAGGGGATGTGATGTCAGAGTCAGAGGTCAGAATGATGAACTCCGAAGAGAAGGAAGGGGCCACAAGCCAAGGAATGCAGCCAGCCTTCAGAAGCTGAAAAGGCTAAAGGACAGAGTCTCCCCTCAGGACACCTTGCCTTTAGCCCAGGATAAAAACTGTGGAAAGTATTCAGCTCTGAAATTTTAGAGTCTCTGAGGATAGAGTTCTTTCTTCAGTGCTCTAACTTCAGTATCTCTTAGAATAGGGTAGAATTATTTCAGCCTGTTAATAGGGGACCTAGTTCTCACTCCACCTCCCCAACTCCACTCACCAGTAGTCACCAAACAACTCCATCATGAAAGGGGAGCTCTATAAGACAATCGAAGGGAAGCATTCTGCTCAGCTGGCCATGTCACCATTTTATCATTTGTACATGATATTGTTATTAGTGTCTTCACAAAATGAGAGAAAAACAGAAGAGTGGCATACACAAAGGAAACATTTAATTCCAGGTATGCTTCTCCATCACCTGTGAAGACGGTGAAAATCCATAAAAAACATCAAAATTGAGAGCATGTTTATATTACATAGAAAAGAATAAGGAAGAGCTGGGAGGTTGTGTCTTCTTCCTCAGTGGACAGGAAAGAGGGAAACTGGCTTAAAAGCCCCATAGGTGGTAGCAACAGAAAGAACAGTGGCTAGGTTAAGTAGAATTAAATGAGGAGAGTGCCAGGCAGTAGGTGAAGTCTGAGACGTTCCCTTGGGATTCAACGCAACTGCAGATAGGAGCTTCTACTCCTCACATCTCCTGCCTCCTTCATTCAGTCCACACTTGGATTCCCAAAGCTCACTCAGACCTCCTAACAATGGCACTGCCATTGTCTCCGTGCTCCTTTTCATTGGCTTCCATTTTCCCTGAACATCTGCCGCAGACAACAGATTTGATCACCTGGGGTCGTTATTAAGGACAGTCCCCACTTCCGTTCCAAAGCTTGAAAGTAAACTGTGCAGGGAACATACCCTTCTACACAAGGGAGTGCTGGGATGAGTCCCCAGCATCCTATCGGAACATGCTTTGCCGTCTCCATCACTGCTAGAGTTCAGAGACGTTTTGGCTTAACAAAGTTTGTGTGGGCCTGATGTCCTAACATACTGCACTGTTTCCAGGGAACATAATTTCAATTGCAAGATTTTTTCTTCCAAAGTCTTTGGAAGTTGAAGACAGCTTGTATAGATCCATAGGAAACACAGAAATCATCCCATAAGTACAATTAAATACAAATAATGAAAGAGTTAATGCCAACTCAGTGTTCTACTTGTCATCCAAGAGGCAAATTAATTAAGAAGGATTGTAAGTACAGAAGAGCAATGTGAATTTTGAAGAGCTCTTAGCAAAGCAGATTTTTTTTTCTTACATTTGGAGGGTCGTTAAAAAGTGCACTAAGGCTAACAAACCAGAATAGTCATATAATGATCGCCTATAGCTTTTCTTGAAACATTTAAAAAACATTTGTAATGCTGAAGTGCATCTAATAGGATAGAGATATGATAAAATATTGTGGGATAGTCTTGGTAAAAAGACACAGCGCTTGCTATCAGCATCTCATATGAAACATCTGAAATGTGGTCAAGCCAGAAATTTACACACAGTTTAAGTAAGTCAACTGGGGTACCTGTTCAAGTCAGGAAGGCTCTTCACCTCCATGGCATTAACCTTTTCCAAGACGGCACATGCAGGTGACCAGAGAGCAGGGTCATTATGCATTTGTAGTTCCACCACGTTGAGGAGGTCTAAATCTTTAGATTCAGAATGAACTGGAACAATAGCCTTAGCTAAGTTGGAAGAGCAGTCAGAGGCTCAAAAGGAATAAGTCTTAAGATCATTTACATAGGGTGGATTAATGAAACAGAGAATGCAAAAATATAGGAAAGCTCATAACTGCAATGAAATCTTAGGAGATGATGGTGCCTTATAATTTATGCATGGATATCACATGATACGAAGCCTTCTTGTATTGTTTCTCTCTGTGTTTTGACAAAATGTTCTCTCCAGTTCTGTGAGCCAGAAAAACCTGGAGAATGTCTGGAAGGGAAAAATCAAGAAAATGACAGGTAAACAAGGTGCCTCTTCCTTGGTTCAACGATTTAGAGATTTTCACTTGGAAACAAGGCCTGAGGGTGCTGAGTCGGTAGCAATAAGAAGCCAGGTGTCACCAGGAGGAGAAAGGCCAAGGTTTTGCTGCCACTTCCCCCACAGACTAAAGCAAAAGAAATGACAAAAACGCCAGATGAAGAAGTTTATGGTGCATATAAAGTTGAATTATGTCCCTGAAAAAGGAATAGTTCTTCAGGTATAGGTCTTCTTCTCTAAACGATGACATATCAAAAATGCATCAAAACGGCAAAGCGCAGTGAGAAATCCCTCAGTGAGTGCTGGCTCCTTCACCTGTGATGCAAATGTGAATGAACTGACATTCACACAGGTCATTTGTTTCTTCTGCTCATTACTGGAAAGACACAAACCTTTTGTGAGTATGTGGAGAGGCGGGGCGGGTGGGGAGATAAAAAGAAGCCCCATTAAAATAGAAGGGAAGCATGGCCCAAAGAAGAAATAGAGTTAAAATAACCCAAAGTGAAATGTAGAAAACCTAGAAAGGAAACTTCAAAGAGATCTGAAAAATACCTGCTGCATCATTGTTCGCAAGTCATGACCCAGTTTCAGAGATTGCTCTGTGACTCATGTCTGTTTTGCAAAGAGAACTTTGTGTACCTGGTGGTTTTAATCAGGAGTCTTGCCTTGCTGAAAGGGTAGCTATATTAAATCACAACATTGGTCTGATTCCTTAACTTTCATTCACTTTGGGCTTTTAAAATGGTCTCCTAGTTATAAAGAAAAAGCCTTGTGGGGCATGGTGGCTCATGCTTGTATTCTCAGCACTTTGGGAGGTGAAGGCTGGATGATCACTTGAGCCTAGGAGTTCGAGATCAACCTGGGCAACATAGGGAGACCCTGTCTCTACAAAAATTAAAAAATTAGTGTGGCATGGTGGCCATTGTCTGTAGTCCCAGCTTCTTGGGTGGCCAAAGCAGAAGGATTGCTTGACCCCAGGAGGTCAAGGCTGCAGTGAACCCTGATTACACCACTGCACTGCACCCTGATTACACCACTGCACTGCAGCCTGGGAGACAGTGAGACCCTGTCTCAAAAAAATAAAAAGGAATAAGCCTGTCCATTTTACCACTTCCATGCTTTCCCCCTCCCCATCTCCAACACCCCACCTCCTGAAGCAGGCTGGACGTGCGCTCCAGCCCCCTGGTGTGCTGCTCTTCCCAACCATCTCCTTCACCCTGTTCCTTCTCCTTTCTCATTGGAGGTGGGAGGGAGAAAGAAGAGGTGTTTCCTTACATAAAGGCAGGCCACCAGGTCACAAGGCCACTGTCAATGTCTGTGGGTCATCTCCACCAACGTGGCTCCTGGGCTCTAGCAGGGGCCGGTCAGGTGGCTGGAGCTCTCTGCCACCCCACACCTTTGCATCTCTGGCTCTGCATCTTTGATGCCCACACCTTGCTTCACCCCTTCTGCCACACTCCTGAAGGAACACAACTAAATCCCTCCACCGCTAGTCTGTTCTCTCCCCTGTGACTCTACTCTGGTCTGTCTTCCTTGAAGGGACCTTTAAGCCTAAAGGAATACGGTCCTTGCTCAAAGTCTGGCTGAATCGCCATGTGATCTCTCCGCCATGCTTCAGCAGGCCAAGGCAAGTCACCAGCTTAGAAGCTGAGCTGACAGCCAGTTGGGGAAGAAGAGGCCAGTTGTCCTTTTTGGCTGTCTCCTACAAACTTTAAGGGCTATTCCCATCCTTAGGCCCAGTCTTCCCCCAGTGTAGTTTTCTTTCCTCTTCTTGTTCTCCTGTTAAACTTCTCAGTGGAAAAGACCACCAAACCAGTGAGGTCTCTACTGCCCCTAGAGAGATTAGCTCTTCTATCAAGAACTGCGCCCTTGAACTTGGTCCCAGGGGAACCATATCTGCTGAAGTCTCTACTCAATCACCTCTGGAGCCAGGAGAGGTACTCATCTGGCACCTCACACAGAACTGTCACGCTGACTTCTGATGCTTCTCTGACATTCGGGAGGAGAGGCCTTTATTGGAGGAGTCCTAAAGTCTCTTTAGACTGCAGGGAAAATCTTCAAGGCCAGGACAAGCCTCTTGATGCCTACAGGTTGCTAGAACCAGCTTAGATTTAGGAAGAAAAGGAGGAGAAAGGAGAATTAAAAGGAACAGGCAGTGGAGACAGGAGGGCAGAGAGGTGTAAGGGTACAATGTGCAAAAAAGAGACACAGGCTGGGCGCAGTGGCTCACGCTTGTAATCTCAGCACTTAGAGAGGCCGAGGCAGGCGGTTTGCCTGAGCTTAGGAGTTCATGACCAGCCTGGGAAGCATGGTGAAACCCTGTCTCTACTAAAATATAAAAAATTAGCCAGATGTGGCGGCATGTGCCTATAGTCCAGCTACTTGGGAGGCTGAGACAGGAGAATTGCTTGAACCTGGGAGGCTGAGGTTGCAGTGAGCCTAGATTCTACCACTGCACTCCAGCCTGGGAGACAGAGCAAGACTCCATCTCAAAAAAAAAAAAAAAAAAAAAAAAAAAAAAAAAAAAAAAATAAAAAAAAAAATAGTAGTTTGGTGGGGGGGGGGGGGGG